>ML807119.1:98794-146909 GCA_009831015.1 Picea engelmannii
TGTGTATATTCCAAGAAGGTTGGTAATCACTTCATTTATGTAGTGTTGTATGTTGATGACATGTTGTTGGTAGGAAATAACATGGATGTTATCAAGGAGGTGAAATCACAACTATCCTCCAAATTTGACATGAAGGATATCAATGCTGCTAACTTCATTCTGGGAATGGAGATTAAAAGAGATCATGCAAACAGGAAACTCTGGTTGAATCAAAGAAAATATGTTGAGACGATATTGCAGAGGATTAATATGCATGGAAGTAAACCGGTCAAGGTTCCTATTCCTATAGGTGTAAAGTTATCTGTAGATCAGTGTCCCAAGACACAAGAAGAAGAAGAGGATATGTCCCATGTTCCATATGCCAGTGCAGTTGGCAGTTTGATGTATGCAATGGTTTGTACTAGACCAAACATTGCACATGCAGTGGGAGTTTTGAGCAGGTATATGTCAAAACCAAGGAAGGAGCATTGGACAACAGTAAAGAGAGTCTTCAGGTATCTTCGTGGCACCACCAGTTATGGATTGTGCTACCAAGGAAGACCGGGATTGGACAGAATGGTGGACATACATGGCTTTGTTGATGCAGACTGGGCTGGAGTTTTGGATCACAGAAGATCTACAAGTGGGTATGTGTTTAACATATTTGGAGGAGCAATCAGTTGGATGAGCAAAATACAAGCTGTAGTGGCACTCTCAACTATAGAAGCTGAATACATGGTAGCCACTCATGCAAGCAAGGAAGCAGTATGGTTACAAAGATTGTGTTCAGGTATTGGGTTGGTACAACAAGCAGTGAGATTAGATTGTGACAGTCAGAGTGCAATATTCTTGGCAAAGAACCTAGCTTATCATTCGAAGACAAAGCATATTGATGTTCATTATCACTTTGTGAGAGACATGGTTGAGGAAAAGAAGGTGTTGCTGGAAAAGGTTGACACTTTGAAGAATGTTGCAGATTCATTGACAAAGTCTGTGAGTACAGAAAATTTATCCTAGCGTAGAGTAACAATGGGCATTGCTACCCTGGATTGTTGAGTATATAATCCCCTGGACCCCTGGACCCCTGGATGCAAAGAAAACAACAAGTGGGAGAATGTTGGGTATGTGTTATATTCTTTGCATGTGTGTGTGTGGGTGCATCAGGTTTGACAACTGCGTTTTTTTTTCTATTTTTAGTGGATTTGTAAATTAATCCCGGATTAAGGGATTAGGGTTTTGGTATCTACAGAATACCTAAAAACATTGTATATATTGTATGGTGAATGGTGAAATTCGATATAATGAATATAAGAAAGGTTTTCCCGGTTGAGGGTTTTCGATATAAAATCTCTATGTACTCTGTGTATGAGCCATTGATTAATTTTTGTCATGCTTAAGAATCTTTATGCATTGCTTTACTTCGCAGGTTTAAAACTTACAAGGCCTCCCTTCCAACCACATCAAAAAATTTCTGGTATTCATGTTCCCCCTCATGTGTCTATGCAACCAGAACCACCTTCCAATGATGGTTGGAAAGATATTGTCCATAAACTTGCTGCTCATCACCATGGTTTTCCTACTGTGTCCTTGTCATTATCCCCTCCTCCACCGCCAAAAATTCCAAATGTTCAAGCTGATCATGTTATCTCACCCGTGCAATATTCTCATGCAAGTAAGAGGCTAAAAACTAATGTCCCCAAGCCAGAGCTAGATAAAGGAAAAGGAGTGGCCACTCCCTCCAAGTCATCAAAATATTCCTTTGAATCTGTGTCTTCTCGTCTTCGTCTCAAAAACAATATCTCCCATGTCATTAACGATATCCACCCTCAAGGTTGTGATCAACCTAAGGATGCAACAAAAAGATCAAAAGATGGCAACAGTGAAAAGAGGCCAAATGCCTCTCATAGTAAATATGGGTTTTAATGTTGATTAATAATATTTTATATTCAGAACATTCTTTTTATTTCGACAAAGTTTTGGACAACAAATACATGTTTAGACAGTGTTTTGGACAACATGGATATAATGCCATTTTTTGGATATAGTCGTGTTATATTTTGTTGATATTAAAATAATTGATTATGAATATGAGAATGGAAGTTACAAGGAGGATGTTTAAATCGAATGTTTGGGGTTTTATACTTCATGTTTTGATGACTATTAAAAGAAATTGAAATGGGAGTCACAAGGGGTCCCACCTATTTAGTTATTATTTAATTAGACCCTTATTTATATATATTATTATTTATTTGTCTCAACTAATTAGTTAAGCTAATTTAGCTCAATTAAAGAAAGGTAGTTGAACTACCATAACTTATTGATAATGAATAAAATCTCAATCAAATGAAGAGACAAGTAGGATAGAATATAAGGATAACTTTATCCTTAAGGATATTTATCAAAGTTGCAGAGGCTCTCATCCATCTGGGACTGAGACTTAACTCTACATTAACAATTGTAGAATGACTAATTAACTTGACTAAAACACGGTTGGAGTGCAACAATATATACTTCACACTTGACTTAATAAAAAAGAGTGGTTCTTATCACACATAGAAGACCACTTATTATGATTTAAACTAAATAGAATCTTTAATTGAAAAATTGAAAACTAACACTGGCGATGAAACTGGACTGATGCAAGTGTTGGAATGAACTAAGACTATGGAATAAACTTATTCGAAGTGACAGAGATGAGTTCTGCATTGATCATATCATGCACACATGCTATTGGAGGCCACTGGAGACAACTGGATGTGCAACGTTAAAATCTTCCTGAGTGACGTGGTGACCTGATGTCATATAAGCACATGATTGCGGAAGTTGTCGAGGGTGGTTTGGATCCACACCGCTATGACTCCCACAATCCACCACCAACTTCCATGTACCAAATAAGCTATACCATGGTTTCAATTGCGGGATCGCTCTGGAAAATTAACATTCGAGCATTTTACGTCCCCGCAATGAAGTGTGGTCATCATTCATGTCGCAATCTGTCATCTGGGCGACCCTACTACTTTAGCGCCCCTGCTAAAGTTTTATCCATATACCATATTAGAACTCCCCTATCTGATTATATGATTTATCGATGTCGCTAATTCCTTAGAGCTTGAGAGATTTTAGATGCAATGTTTGTATAACTCTCGAAGTAGTATGGGCCCGAAGTGATTTGGTGGGATGAAATGACTGCCATGTGTCCTAACATATGAGTGCCATGTGTCTCCAGGACTTCGATCTTTGAGATATATTCCCTTCTTACCTACTACAAAGATCAACAGTTCTTGTTGATTTGAGATCAATGTTCCACAATTACTTCAGGAGTTCGGGCTTCGGGCTTTTCAACGTGTATTTATTACAATCCTCCAGAATGACGTATCTCTAAAGTGAGAGATCTTCCTCCACGTGGCCTCTTGATCTGGATGACCAAGATTCACTTCGAGAGTTTAGACTTCGAGAGTTTGTGAATTTTTTGCTTGGAAATATCTCTAAGTGTCGTATCTCCGAAGTGAGAGATCTACCTCCACGTGGCCTATTGATCTGGATGGTCAAGATTCACTTCAAAACTTTGGGTAATTATTTCTCTAGTTATTTTCCCCGCAAAACTTCTAGAGTGCTAAGTCTCCAAAGTGAGAGATATGGCACCTAATGTCCTCGTTGATGGATGATCCAGATGAACACCGGGCTTCGCACCTTCAAGAGTCCTTTACTCACTCAACTTCTACTTGTTTCCTCCTGGAGTACGAGATCGCCTGACACATGTCCCTTGCTTAGAGATCAAAGGCCATGAGTTATTGTGGAGACTCAACTCGCTCACTCTTTAATTTCCTTCCCGATCCCCACAATGAAAAGATGTTTGTTTGTAGTTGGATCGATATGCACCATTGGTCTGTTGATCTAGAAAGATCAACAATCTTGGGAGATTGCAAGCTCACAACTTGTAGAAAGTTTAATTTTCTTCCTGATCCCCGCAATGCCTCCCCACCGTTGATCTCTCTCCAATGAGATCTGATGGTCATGACTTAATCTTTGCTTGATCTTACGACTAAAAATTGAACCTGTTTGTTTTCTTGTATTTCAAACCCGAAATGAGCTTCTCTGAATGATGCATTTTGGCTCATGGTTTCTTACTGTGCATACAAAGGAATTGGTGGACCTGGATGTCTCCTACACACAGGAAAATCTTGGTGGGCCTATTGCATGTTCAATTAGTGGAAAACATGATGACAAGTATTTCAAACGCAAACTAGACATGCAATTATCTTTCAAGGAAAACATAAATAATTTGGCACAAAGAATCATTCAAACAATACAATAAGGAAAACCAAGTCATTAAAAAGATGGGAAACCAACTTTATCAACCAAAAGAGGAAAAAATTTGATGAAGGCATAGGGAAATGAGAGAGGAGAGGCAAGGGTGCAGACCTAGGTTACAATAGGAGGCATTGTTTTCTACTGATGGGAAATGTTATTTCCCTTGCAATAAATGCAAGGGATTGAAAAGAAGAAGACTTGTAAGGAAAACAATTGAAAGACATTGTTTTATGTATGGGCTTGTGAAGGGGGGCATACATTTTGTCCCATGGTAAGTTATTCATTATATATGTCTTTGTATTGATTCTATTTATAAAATGTTCTTCTGTTTTTTTTTTATTTTTTTATATATAATAATGTTATTGATTTTTTTTAATGGTAAAGATAAATCCTCCTAGGTGTTTGTCATCGGATAAATATCTTCCAAGTAGTAGTAGAAATATTATTGTAGAAGATGTGGACGACGATATGAATATTGAAGATCACGTCAATCCTATGGAAGAAGATGACACCAATAATATTGTTGAGACAGATGATGGGACAAATAGATTGATCTAGGACATCTTTTCTTGTATCAATGAGGAAAATGATGATGATATTTATGATGTACCTCTTCTTGAGAAGGTAGAACAACCCCTTTATGAAGGCTCAAGAACAAATATTCTCTCTTCTATAATTTTGTTGGTGAATTTGAAGGTATCGAATGGTTTGTCAAACATGTGTCTCACAAAGATCCTAAGGTACATAATATAATTCTCACATATTATATGTAAAGGTCAACTTTATTTTTCTTTATTTTTAGTGTAAATTAAGGATGCAATATTTTTTATTACTTTTATTTACATTGCCTAGTTTTTTTTTTATGTTGTAGATTATTAGGTGAATTTTTCTTACCACTGTCAAATAATTTACCTCACACATACCAAGAGATGTGTGGCATTATGAAAGATATTGGAATGGAGTATCGGGCTATTGATGCATGTCTGAATGATCATATTATATATAATGAACAATATGCATCTAAAACAAAATGCCCGCAATGTCAAATCAATAAATATTGAACCGATCAAGTAACACAAAAGGTGCCTCACAAGGTTCTTCATCATATTCTGATAATTCCACGTTTGCAACGATTGTTTAGGTGCCAAAGAATTGCAAAATTTATGGATTATCATGCACGATACAAAAGTGAAGATGGTGTACTTCAAATTCCTGCAGATGGTTCTACATTTAGGAACATCGGAGAAAGATGACCAATTTTTAAAGAAGAACCTCATAATGTTAGGCTTTCATTGGCAGATGACAATGTCAATCCATTTGGTGAGATCAGGTCTATTTAATCAATGTTTCCTATTTTTTTATAAACAATAACCTTCCTCCTTGGATGCCAATAAAGAGGGAGCACACAATGTCGGGAACGATTGTTGCAGATATTTGTTTACATAATTGGCTTGAACATTGTATTTATTTTTTCTTATTCATTGCATAATTACTTAAATATATACAAGGTAGTAATTATGTGTACTTTCACCGAATTAGGTAAGTACCAAGTGAAAGATATGAATGTATATATCGAGCCTCTTGTTGACTAGCTACTAAAGTTATGGGATGGCATCACTATGTATGACATCTATAGACCAATAGGGAAAAGGAAATTTCAATCCCATAGAATACTTACATGGACAATTCATGATGCCCTAGGGCTAACACATTTTTGTGGTATGTAACACACTGATGGAATTTAACAATATAAATAATTTTATGAAAATATGATGCATGCTTCTTAAATATCAATTCCTCGTTATATAAATAATAATGACACTAATCCATATAATCTTGTAGGTCTTCAAACAAAGGTTAAATTTTCATGTCCAATTTGTGGTCCTAGGATGAAATCACAATGTTCAATAAGTCTAAGAAAGGAGGTATTTGATGAGTATAGGAACTTCCTCCCTATGAACCATAGGTATCGAACTACATAAAAACATATTTTTAATTTGAAATAAGAGATTGGAATAAAACTATGAAGAATGACACCTCACCTATGGAATTTGGAATATAATAGATTAAACAGTCCAGGTAATCATTTAGTCTATGTGTCTTCCTATATATTAATGTTTTACTATTTTAATTTCTATCGAATTATGTTTATTGTATCTAACAATTATTGTTGTAATCTCATTCATAATTTTTAAAAAATCTCATCAAGGCATTAATGGGCTTCCAAGAGGAATGAAAAGTTACCTTGTACAATTCAATAGGTTATCCATGCTATGAGAACCTACAAACAAATCATTTGTTTGATACAATGCATGTTGGGAAGAATGTAACAAAACCATTGTGGATAATTGTATATGGAAGGAGTGATAAAGAAAAAACTATCTTCCATGGTTATTTCTCTATACAAATTTTTTCCAACAGTGGAAAAATCACCTTTGCGCTCCTATCCCTTCCCCATGTTAGAGATTGGTGGGAAACTTACTGTGAGAAACATGTCATAGATGAGTCTGCCATTTTTGGGTCAGAACCCACTTGGGTGGATTTGATTGATTCCCTCAATGATAAATACTACCCTATTGGAAACTATGATGACCAATACACAAGATGAACAATCTTGTGTTAGGAGAGAGACCAAACAGTGCTGGAGTACACCAACATTTTCCATACCTTGCACACAAAGCTAGGTATTAAAGACTCTGAGCGACACCTGGTTCTAAAGTAACATAGTGGAATACATAGGTACATCCAAAACGATATGGATTTCTTGGACATATCCTCACTAGGAGTTGATTACCAAAATGTTTTCATGATTGAGAAAAAGTTCAAGTTCAAGAATAAGTGGGATTTCAGTTCTGCAAACCCATCATAGAAATATCATAGTAAAGGTGGCCTTAATTCCCAGAACAAAGAGAAAAAAAAGGATGTCCAGCCCCAGGATAACCAATCCAAGCCACAAGAAAATAAGGGTAATAGGAAGTCGAATAAGAGCACTAGAAAGTGGTGCGAGTTCCACAAAATCCCTTGGCACAACACTGATGAATGTTTCTCCAAAAAATCATTTTTGGATGAGATGAAAGCTTCTGATTCGAATGTCGACTTGGACTTTTATTAGGTACCTGATAAAGGAAAATATATCATTGATGTGGAACACATTGTCACCATTGCTACCACAAATGTCCAACTAGAGGAACCAGAGAAGCCTGAAGAAGGGGAGAGCCTATTCCACTCAAAGATGTGGGTGAAGGGGACCCCACTCCATTTAAATGTTGACAACGATAGATATAAGAATCTAATATCAACATAGGTTATCAATAGGTTGAACCTAACAATGACATCACACCCTCAACCATACACCATCGGTTGACTTAGCCATGGATGAGACATCTGCATCAGCCAACAATGTTTCCTTCACTATGACATCAAACCCTTCAAAGATGAGGTATTGTGTGATTTTTCCCCACTTGAACTTTGTGATGTTATTTTAGGACAAACATATATGTGGAAACATCATGTTGTTTACGAATCTAGGCCCAATAGTGTTATTATTACTTTGGGAGGTCAACTTTATAGGGTACTAGAGGCAGTCCCAACTACTGTGATCTCTTTGATCTTCGTGAAGCGGTGTAGAAAGGTGGTCTCTTAGACCGAGATATTTTTCCTCTTTATGGTATGGTAGAAAGGTGAAAAAAATATCACTGCAACTTCCAAAACCTCTGCATGAGGTCTCTCTACACACAATAAGGGAAAATATAGTAGAAGAACACAAAGACATATTTTCCTCACCTACTAGGGTGCCTTTGTATTGTCAGGTAAAACACTCAATTGATTTGAAACCCAATGCTCCTTTTACTAATGGTCCTATATATATGAACTCTATTATGGAGAATGAATAAATTAAATGCCAGAACCAAGAGATAATTCCAAAGGGCCACATAAAACCAAGATCCTCACCTTGCAGGAGCCCAATTGTTCTGGTATAAAAAAATGATGGGACATGGTGACTTTGTTTTGATTATAGATCCCTGAACAAGATCACAGTCAAGAACTGTTACCCAATCCCCTAGATTGATGATCTTCTAGATCAACTCAAGGGTGCCACATTTTTCAGTAAGATTGATCTAAAGTTAGACTACAACTAGGTGTTGGTTGAGTAAACTGATGTATGGAAGACAACCTTCAAGAATAAAGAAGGTCTCTTTGAGTGTCTAGTTATTCCTTTCTACTTGACTAATGTCTCAACCACATTCATGTGGATGATGGATGATATGTTGTGGCCATTCACAAACTCCTTTGTGGTCATATATCTGGATGAAATCTTCATCTTTAGAAAAACTTGGGACAAGCATTTGAAGCACATTCAACAAGTCTTGGGAAGTCTGCAACAACACAAGTTATATGCCAATTTGTAAAAGTGTTCCTTCGGCATCCAGATAATTAAAATTTGGGATACATTGTTGGATGAGTAGGGTGTGCATGTGGATCTATCCAAGATCCAAGTCATTCACAATTGGCCAGCCTCAAAGACACTAACCGAGCTTCGTAGCTTCTTGGGCCTCACAAACTTCTACCACATGTTTTTGTTGGGGTTCTCTCATATCGCTTCGTCCCTAAGGAAGATGACCAGGGTGGAGACAAGGCTAATTTTGTTTGGGCATGATGCCTCCAGGTGGCCATAATTATACAACAATGACTTTGAATTTTTTGCTACCTATCAAACATTGAGCGCAAGAAAACCAGTTCCATACTTTCATCTCCAGGTTGGATTGTTATTCCATTTGAGCCATATTTGTGTTCCTTCAAGCGAGAGTGAAAATATGATTTGGGAATCTCATTAAAATTGAGTAGTAGGACACTTTGTCATGGACAAGATAGTGGCAATTTTTCAAAAGGATTTTCATTGGTCGAAGCTTCAACAATATGTCGACAAGTATATCATATCTTTCACTACCTGCGCCATTGCTAAACCTTCCATTAAGAAATAGGAACTATACACCCCTTTCCATAGTCCTAATAGGACTTGGGAGTCCATGTACATGGATTACATGTCGAATCTACCTTCAATCAAGCACGATAATGACCGTGTCTTTGTGGTCATTGATCGATTCTCTAATATGGTAGTTTTGACACCCTGCAAGAAGAGTATCACAATCAAGGCCACCACTAATCTCTTCTTTGAGATTGTTTGGGTTCATTTTGGGCTCCCACAGACCATTATTTTAGATCAATATAGTAAGTTCTTGATTAATTTCTGGTTCAACCTATGGTCAATGATGGACACCAAGCTAACCGAATTGACTTCCTTCCATCCACAGACTGATGGAAAAATAGAGGTAGTCAACAAGATGATTGTTCATATCCTTAGGATGCACTTTTCTAAACATCTATGCACATGGGATGAGAGCCTTCCTTATGTTCAATATAGCTACAATAGATCCCTCCAGAACTCTATTGGCCACAACCTTTTTTAGGTGTGCTTGGGGTTCCAACCATTGGCCCCCATTGACATAGCTCTTCCCATTGCAACTACATAGGAAGAGTTCTCTCGTGCTCAGACTGAGGTTGATTCATCAACTAAATTTGTTGAACGAATCCATCATATCCAACAAAATGTTCATGATATTTTTCCAAAATCCAACTCCAAGTACAAGTAGTTCCACAATCAGCATTGAGCACCACACAAGTTTTAGGTGGGAGATAAGGTATGGTTGCATATTTAGAAAGAGCACCTCACAAGACCCCATTGGAATATCTCCCCACTCCAATATGGGTCTTAAACCATCACCAAGGTTGTGGGTGAGAATTCTTTTGAATTCAGTATTCCCCCTTTCCTTGGATTGCACCCCATATTTAATGTGGAACTGCTTCGACCATATTTTTCACCTCTCTTGGACACTTCATACATGGTCAAGCACTTGTACCCTACATAAATCAATCCTGATTGCATTGAGAAAGTGACAGTTGATCATATCATGGACAACAAGAAGAAGGGAACCCACCAATAGAACATCCAACTCTATTGAGTCGTCAAAGCAAGGTAACTTCTTCACCAGGGCAAGTGACTCACTAGGAGTGAGATTTAGCAGAAGTTTCCCCATATGATGGAGGAAATTGAGGCAATGAGGACCATTTATTCCTGATTGGGGAGGAATAACCCAAGTGGATACCAGTGGCCACCCACCCGTTCCACTAATTCAAAATGGTTCCACATCTTGGTCCTAAACTTCTGAGGCCATTTTGAGGCCCTTAACGACTTGTTTTGTCATGCCAACACCCAACATAGAGATAATTCATGTATTGGGCCATCTAGAACGTGTATGTACTTCTCGGCTAAACATTTTCGATAATATACCAAGCGCCCCAAATGGATATCATATGAAAAAGTTATACCCCCAGGAAGTTGACATATCAACTAACCACATTGGGGCCCACACACCTTTTGGCATTTCATCTTTCGAGGTTAGGTTTTTAAATGTTTAGGGTTTTATCATTGATGTTTTATGTTAAAAGGTATTTTCAACCTCTTTGTAATGAAATTCTTGTGAATGAGAATAGCCAACACATCTCTCTCTTTAGGGATAGGCTACCACCATTCTAGCTAGTTTGTGTGCTTTGCATTTTACAATCTTTTATATTCCATTAATTAATAGAATCTGAGTTTAAATGCATTGCCATGTTTATTGCAATGTCTCTATGTGTTTACTTGTTATATCTCTGCCTTCATGCCGTTCTCAATATAATCTAGATCAACCAAGTCTATCAACCCACACCTCACACCCACTCTATCACAAGGAATGTATACCCTACCCTTCCTATATTATTTTAGATAATGAGGTAATACCCCTTATCTACTTGGCATAAGTGGATTTTAGTTTTACATTTTCCATTTTATAATATATTTTTACAATATATCATATTTTCTAATTTCTTATTAATTTGTTTTCTTTTCTCTCTTACACACATATAATATTATTATTTTTTCTTATACTTAATGAATTTTATTATAACTATAATACTCTAACCTTTTACAACCCTGACTTGTCCTTGTTGCGATCATAACCAATTGTGTTCACCCTAGAGAAATAACCGAAGGCAATACACATCCTTATTCTTTTTGCTTAACATTACCATTTCTACTCACCACAGTGCAAACCATTGTCATCAATAGAATTGAAATTGTATGGAGTGCTTACATCCTCACACCTTAGGGAAGGAGGTCATCATGTCCTTGTATCTCATGACACATTTCCTAATTATCCACCAAACCCACCTAGGGGCAATGAGCCTCAACACCTATTCCTAAGAGAAATGGGATCTAGTATCACATAATTTGTACTTGCCCCAAAATCCCAAGGCAAGTGGGTACAAAATTGACGTAACTGGGAATAACCTATCATTGTCACCTTAATATTAAATCCCTTTATATCTAGGAGTATGTTTAAGCTACCCCGAGGTAGACGTCCCCGATGACCTGGGAAGTTTGAGAAGGTTAAGGAAATTAGTCATAAGGAAACCCTTCCCCTCTCACAGATCACTCTAATCAGAGGTTTCCTTTATGTCTCAAAGATTAATCAAATAAATGATATTGTGTACCTGCCCAGAACAAGACAACAAGGCAAACAAGGGACTTTCCAAGTACGAGATGATTGTTAGTACCTCATAAGAAAATAAACCTTTGTAAAATAAGCTAGATGATTATGAATTTTTATAAATGCATCAATTTATAATAGCAATTAATATGTTATAACAGCCACAAGATTCAAGCCTTGAAATTGCTTGAAAAAGACAATAAAAAATGACTTTAACTAGGCAAATTGATAGTAAATTGTCACAAGAAAAATTGGCAATGATAGACTAGATTTTAATATCACTTTTGCAAAGATTTTGATGCAGTTAGATGGATGTAGCTGTATTTTGCAACAAAAAAAAGTTTAAGTGGCCAAAATTACAAGAAAACCACACACAAACTAGCACTTACCTAATAGAATCACTAGCAATTGTCACAATTGGATTTTGATTGGTTCTAGTGTGAGTTATGTAGGTAAATGTGCCTAATTTATGTATGTTTATATGGTTGTAGCAATGTTTTTCTACAATAGCAAGTTATCTTAGGAATTAGTCTAATTTAGGGTTAGAAAGAGTTAGTAAAGAGTTCAAGGATAAGAGTATAAGTGTATAAGTGTTTGTTTGCTTAATCACCACTTGTAAGAGGTAGTCTAGTTCCTTTCTAAGGTAAATGGAGTCACTTATGGCAACAGAAAATTCTTAAATAAAGATAGAAAATGATAATAATATGTTAAGTGGGATGGAGAGGACAAAAAAGGTGTTGGTATCCCAAGGCCTCAAAAATTCTTTTCCAAGAGAAAATTGCTAGAAAATAACAAGGGTTAGGCCCTAGCAATTTTCTCTTTCCTTGAAAAAAATGTAATAAATTATTCATTTGGAAATGGAAGTAGGGTTAATAGAGTGATACAATGGTATGGATATAGTATATTCTTCAAATTAGGTGCCTTTCAAGAGACTTTAACACATGGAATATTATAGGGAAAAATATGATAACACGTGTCATTCCCCTGGGGTTTCAAGCTAGCAATTTCATAATCTTAGACATGAAACAAGTAAAAAATAACCATATCATTAATTCACAATAAAAAATGCATAATTTCCACTTACTTCACCAAGAATAATCTAGAAAATCACCCTGGTTGAAGATCCTCCACAAGAAAATAGCCAAAATGCACCAAAAATTACCTCCTTCAAGAAGTGTGCACCACTAGTTTCAACCAATAACACTTAAGGGAGGCCGAATTTCAGACCTCTACTTGAGTGATGAGTGAATGATGAAAAAATGCAAGACAATTATCTCTTACTTATACAATGATAATGACCTTTAATTGTCTTTTAGGTCAAAATAGGCCGACATGGCCAGTTTACATCAAAAATCCAATTTTACATAAAATTAACAATTTAAAACCCTAATTTGTCTTTAGGGATGATGTCATGCCCCTGTTAGGGTGACAGTAGGACCCATCATGGAACGTTATTCCTCAAAAGTGAAACATTAGACCTCAAAATGCCTGAGAAGCTACCACATGTGCCAACCAAGTCGTTATCATGCCAAAACCCTAACTGGATGATGTCAAGGCTCAATATGATGATGTTAGGGGCCTTCAAGGGCCAACGTCATGATGGAAGGGAAAGAGCCCATGGGTCTAGTATTTCCAAAGTGTCTCGGAGGAAAATTTCTTCTTATTTCCTGGTGCTATCCTCTGGTGTCTCTCTGCCCCTGGCTGGGGTCACAAAATCCATTTGGTGGACTTTTATCCCCATGGAGGTCCGAGCTAATCATATCCCTATATGTACCTATCCATCAGGCATGGTTCTGCAGTAACAACAAGTACGCCCTATGTTGATGATTGAAAACTTCAACATAATTTCGCCCACAAAGTGTTGCTAAAGCCTATTATTATATAAGACTAAATAATGCTAATAGGTGGGACCCCCTTGAGCCTTTCAAGGACAGATTTGTTCATTTTCAATGTTACGATGATGTGATACAAAGTTTTACATAGTTGATGAGAATATGGTCACCATTGATATCTGTTAATCTTTGAGATGTTTATCCTTCATGATACTATAGTCTGCTATTCATTTATGACATTTGTTCTTCTTGCACCTGTACAACAAAAATATTATTAAAAATTGCAGAAGGGCATTTTGAGGAACAATAAAAACTGTATCTAAGGAAAAAAAGGGGAAAAAAACCTAGCTCTGCGATACTATATAAATGAAATACTTGTTGATAGTGGTTAAGTCCTAGCTAACAAAGAAATGGCTATGAAATATTGTTAAGTTACATTTTTATATGCACGTGGTGGAAATGTTGGTGGCACATTTGGAAAGGTGATAATGCATTGGTTATGCATTGCTTATTGGAATTGGTAGTTGATATACATATGTTATAACGTTGGTGGCTCATGGAAGTGATGGCTTGCATTTTTATGGTGATTATGCTATGTTTCGGGTTGATGTTGATCATGCTATTTTGGTGATGATTCTATACATGATAGTTTAGATTGTGTAGTGGTCAGGCGATTTATTTGAGTTATGTCAGAAATTTCAACATGGGTGGCGCATTTGGCAAGGTGATTGCAAATGGTTGAATTATTATGTGGACTTGGATTATGCTATGGTTTAAATGTGTTGATACTGTCGATGCATTGGTTGATTAATGGTGTTAATGAAAGGCTCGTTGGCATGTATTGTGGAGTAAATGAGATGAGGGTGGAGGCGACGTGCATTTACTGCACGCCACCTTTACCCTTCATGTTGGTCGCCACCCTAGTCGGACTATTGTTTGATCTTGTTGTTCTGTTCACACTCCATATTTTTAGCAGGGTGAAACTGCTTGGCCACCCCTCGTCTTAAGGATTTCAATTAACATGTATGTATCTTTTGTCCATTCTTGACTTCACTCTGGTTATGAAATGATTTTGGCTCAGTTGTGTGGGTTTTTGTTTGTCCTGAGTGCTGCAATTGTGTGGAATTTTGGATTTGAATGGAAAATAGATGATTCAGCTTATATCAGTTAAGTTTGTTGGATTGTTAGTCTTCCTAGGTGATATTTTTTATTGCCACTGCATGTTGGTTGAAGGATTTTGTTTAAAATTGTGGTTGGATGATTGTCTTCGTGGTTATTGGGTTTGATTAAGAGCCATGTTTTCTTGTTTCGGCCTTGTCAAGGGATTGACTCCCGTCCACAAGCACCACAACCCCTTGTGCGTACACCTTCGGCCTCGAAGTCTCACTGAAGTTAGTTTCATTCCTCCTGTGAAGGCTACTGTGCAAACCCTTAACCCTCTAGGTTGGGGTTGCATAGGGAAAATCGTCGAGCCTGTCAAGTTATTTCCAGTTATTATGGTCTATTACCTTGAATACAGGCTCACCCATGGGTCGTATAGCCACCATGTTGGTATGGCTTCCTGTCACTGGCTCTTTGATATTAGCATAAACCTTACATTACTATTTTCTTTTTAAGGTCACAATCACCCACCTTATGCTACGTAACTCAACTATTTTAATGGAAGGGACTCTACCCTATGTCGATTGGATGCCTGGTTATGCATAGCTACCATGGATTGTTCGGTTGGTTGTTTCTCTACCACAATGGCATTTGTTAGTTGATTTACAGTCACTAATATTCACACTTTGATGTTTCGGTTGATGGCTAGCATTGGTTATGAATATTGGGTTTGCTCACGTAGGTCGCGCTCTGTATAAGGTGTTTTGCAAAGTAAATTATTAGATTGGGTATATCTATTGCATATTCTATTGTTGGTTGAATAAACCTGAGTGCGCACAGCTTGGTAAATCACGATTGGCTAAATCAATAGCTCGACACGATTTATTGAGTTATATCATGGTCGTATGTTGTTGTGTGATTAGTGGAATTGTTGCACCATAAATTGTTCTCAATTGCACATCGTGCGCAGTATGGATGAATTGTTTTCATGCTCAGTGATATCCACTAAGTTTTAAGTGCGTTATTGATTGCAAATTGACCATTGTTGATGACAGGTGTGTTGGTTATTTGACTCGGTTTTTAAGTCACATTGAGTTGTTTTGTTTTACAGTGGCATGGTTACATTGCCTTGGAAATTTACTCCTGCATAGCCTGTGTCTAAATAGTGGTTGTTTGGTTGTATAGTCAATTATCATTTCAGTCGTGCCATGTGAGGTTTTGATTATCTTGATTATTTTTACTACATATATATGTGGGAATGAATATCATTACAGACCTTGATTGGCTCTATTGAAAAAATAGCGACTTCATTATTATTTTGAAAATATGACTTTTAAATATAGATTAGAGAAATGTATGGCAGTGGTGGATGTTAATGATTACAGAATGGGAATGCGTTTTGTTGTTGACTGCTATAACATGTAGAATGTGAAAACAAAGGGGACGAAACCTCTTACAAATTGTGTGAAGCACTTACTTTTAATGATGGCACTATGTTGGATATTTTATTATTGGACAATGAACTAGTTAAATACATAGGAATTATTACTCAGTCATCTGATTGTTGATTGATGCATATTTTTCTTACCGCAAAATATGTTATGGATTGCTTAATTAATATCATGAACAATAAAAAAAAATTTCCTTCTCATTACTCCATTTTCCACTAATTGCAACCCCCTCACATATCCCATATTCATTTTATTCACCCCTTGTTCTGATATTGATCACAACTAAAGAGAATTTATGTGTTAAGATTGGGAAAAGTGGCAGATTTTTGTGTGGGTCGCAGTGAAGTTTATTGGTTTTCTTACAATTGATTGTTGTTATCATTGAGCAGTGACCATTTTTCTTCCCTTTCATTATATCATATTTTCGCTAATTACAAACCCCTCATGTATCCCTGAACATTTTTTTCACCCCCCTGCTCATTGATTAATAATAGAACAAATTGTATGGATTGTATTGCATGATCCTGATACATTCTGAGCCAAATCTATTTCGTATTTTAAAGGATTTATCATGCATGGTTATTTCAAATACTATTTTCTAATTGTTAACATATGCAGGATGAATTTTTTTTCAGTCAGGGAAGCCATGGCCGAGGAAACAGAGGTAGAGGTAACTGGAACCGAGGCCCAAGGAGGCCTAGGTTCTCAATACATTTTGATGTTGATTCTGAAGAACTTGGCCAATTGTTCCATGTTGGGTTCTTTAATTGGATTGGACAGAGAATATTCCAACCGAGGCCTAACAGGCCTCCCTTCCAAGCCCCTCAAGCCCCTGGTATACCTGTGCCTCCTTATGTCTCTTTACAGCCTGAAGTCCTAGAAAACGATGGGTGGCAGGAGATTGTTCACATGACAGTCTCCCAACACCGTGGCTGGCCAAAATTAACATTGCCTGCTCCTCCACCTTTGAACCCCATTGCCCAAGCTTCCCCTAACCACTCACCAGTGCAATCCTCCCATGCCAGCAAGAGATTGAATACTGAAGCCCACCATGCACCTGATAAAGGAAAATATGTCGTTGCCCCTTCCTCAACCTCCAATGACTCTGAAAAATTTGTGTCTTCATGGATGCATTTGAGGGATGATTGTTCCCACATGATCAGTGATATAAAACCTAAAGTCTCTGCCTAGCTCAAGGTAATTTCAGGGAAATCAGGAGGTGACAACAACAACCAAGGAAGGGTTGCTTCACATACTAGAAAATATGGTTTTTAAGTTTTATGTTATTTATTGTTTATGATAGTGGACTCCATGGATTTTAGACAACATGTTTTGTTTTGGATTTGAAATATTTTCAAGTTTATGAGCTAAAATTGTGATAGGAAAATATTTTTTGAACGGATGCACAAGGGGTGTGTTTTCTTAACAAATGGATTATGTTATGATGTGATGGTTGTTATCACTAAAGGAGTCACAAGGGGGTCCCACCTATTAGTTATTATTTAATTATGACCCTATTATGATTATTAATTTTCCCCCCCCTCCTTAACTAAAGTTAGTTAAAGCCTTATGTTAGCTTAACTAATAAGTTAGTTCATCTACTCTAACCAATTATAAATTGTTAAAATCTGAACTAAGGGGAGGAACAAGAGGAGGATAGAAGCACAAAGAATGCTAAGGTTTTCTCTTTGATTTTATGTTGAGATAGTTCAATTTTCATTCATTCATATATTCACCGTAGCCTAATTCTCTTTTGTCATAGTAGGGTCTTATTGTAGACAACAATATTTAGGGCTAAATCAAATCATTCAGACACTTGTTCTTCAGAGGTGTTGATCTATCTTTGATAGTCTGTGCAGACTTGTTTGTTTGTGAATTAAATTTCATGACTGATAAAGGATATTGTGCAGAGTCGAGTGGGAAACAATCTGTGGCAAGCTGATCCAACTTTTAGAGTTCAGTTTTGGTATTTTGTCAGAGGTCCTTTTGTATGTTCCATTGGGGATTTCTAAGTTTGACTTTGGTCCAAGATTTATGTGTGAAGTTTTGTAAAGACAATGAATCTTTGGTGAATTGGAATGAAATAAGGGATTTCTTTACATCTCATCTATCTTGCTTATGATCTTGGTGTCTTTACTTCTGTTCTTACATTTATTTCAGCAACTAATATTTTCAGAAAAATACATAAAAGTGAATTTCCAACAAGATTTTGGTTGATAAATGACGAGCCTAAGAACTTGCAATTAATACTTATGATTTAGGATATATATATTTTTTGTTGGCTATAAACATACGGTGATATTCCCATCTACATTACTTTAGCCAAGTAAAGTCTGAAAATGCTTGAGTAATATCAATTCATATCTTGTCCTCAACACCCTCCATGGGCTCATAAGTCATAGGGATCATAGCAATGTCAGTCACATCCAATAATCAAATTACCCAAACATGTGCATCAAACCCCCCTTTACCCAGACAAATTCTCAAAGACGTTATGCAGTTTAACAAGCCAAGTTTGGAGAGGGTCTCAGGATGTCCTATTGGGATAATCCTCCTCAACTTTGGGGTGTCTCCCAGGTGAATACCAATCTAGGTCATGTAAGTGTATGAAAAGGAAAAGGGAATGTTTGGGCAAGGGGTGTAGTGATAACAAAGAAATGTAGGTCTTACTTGTGGGTGCCTTTGTAGAGGGCGAGGTGCACCTTGTCATCAATGCCATTATTTCCTAGCCTGTTCAATTCCTTTTATTCTTTGTCTTATTGATTTTTCTTTTCAAGAGAATAGTTAAGGGACACTGTCCTAGTGTGGTGACTAGTGGTGACAACGTTACCCACAAGCACTTTACAAAAATGAGAAGGTTGGATTGTGATGAGACCTCCTTTCTCTTGGCTATGCAAACAAGAGCCACTACCCTGGTTTGGTGACTAAATAGATGGTAATGTCATCCACTACATGCCCATGAACCTAATAGGCCGGCTCATTATGAGACCTCCTATCCACCAACTAGATCTTGAGTTTTATTTTATTTTATAGGTCATTTTTTCTTACTGAGAAGCCATTTATTGCTTTCTCGAGAATCCATGGGCAAAGCATCTCAAGGTTTCATTTTGGATTTTAACTTTTTCTAGCTAATTTTACCCTCTGGGCCTTTAGCCCCTTCTTCCCATAAGGAAAGGTACAACCTTTAATAACTTGGAAAACCCAATTCCCGAATCAAGGTAGGGGAAGATGAGAGGGACAATGATGAAAAGTGGTAAGTATGGAAGGAATGGAAAATGACCATTCATAAACCCACCTAGTGGAAACTAATCCCTAAGGGAACCAGCTTACTAGGTCACTCTGTCACCCCCCCAGGTATGAACAAGTTAAAGAGCACAATTTCCAAGAAAACATTATGAAACAAAAGAGAGTTCAATGCACATATTCAAATGCTTCATGTTATCACACTAAGTTGCCTTGGGTCTTTTAGCCCTTAGTTTTAAATTTTTTAAGCCTTTAGATTTTAAATTTTGATTTATTTTCTTAAGTGTGATTTACTTAGGTTACCTTGAATAAATGAAGGCTTGAGTGATGGCTCAATTTTTTACCCTCACATAGATTTTTGTCCTAGGTTCATTTTCTTGGCTTGTGTTTTGACTCACTTCATGAATTGACACCAATCTTGACTTAACCCATGACCAACATGACTTGACATGTCACTCTTTCCACTCATACCTCCATATCCTTGCCATGTTGTCCCTATGTCATTTAAAAATGGTCAAATCATCTTTTTGAAAAAAGAGCGTTGCCAACTCACTAGGAGTTTCCATAGCACACTCCTTGTCCTTTATCCCTTGCCATAATTTGTTATCATTTTGTTGAGGTCATGCCTACCTTGTTTTTAGCACCATGGTTTGTTAAAATATTCCTTCGAGGATTTGATTTTAATGAGTTTGTTAACGGTTTTCAAGTTTTGAATGTTCAAAACTCAGCGTTGCTAAAAATACCAGTTCGGGCCAGTTGGAAGTGGCGCTACAAGATCAGTTGTTGAGGTGGATTTGGAAGCCGAGATGGTTGTGGTGATATCCTAAACAATTGTAGAGTTCCAAGCATTCATTAATTTTCCAGGTATTCCATGGTTTCCCTCCTCTGCATATCAAAGTCCAGTAGTAGTTGTTGCCTGGAGTTTAGGTAGAAATTGTGTCTGCAAAATCGCTCCTTCCTTCATCCTTCTCTATCCATATCTTCTCTCACACAATCTTGCAACTATCACACCTAATTTTTAGTCCTTAAACACATAATATCCTTATGTTCTTAAGCATTGAGTGCCTGTGTAAAACGCTTACTCCTGTGTGCATATGTGCTACCTAAAATCACTGCATTTCCCCTGCTTCCTCTACTATTTGGATTGGAGTGTTTTTAACTCAGTTTTCAAATACCATTGCAAGTGATTTCCTTCACCATATTACTATTCTTTAGTTTGATATCTATAAACAGTAAGGGGAGTGAAAATCACAGCTCTTTCTTTCCAAATCCATCAAGCAGTGTGATTTAAAGGAGAATCCTAGGAGAAAGAGCAACCATTGTTCAATGTCATCCTCCCATTGAAGTCTTCCTCCATTTGTTCTCCTAGACTTCACTGCACCATATCCTTTTATCCCTTGTCTTGACCCATGGAGACACCTCAAAAGAAGAAATCTCAAAAGGGAGGAACTGTGGTCAAAACTGAACCCTCAGACATTCATTTATTTGATGTAGAGACAATGGTTAGGGAAGTTTTCCAAAGGGTGGGCTACCTCCCTTTCTGCCAAACATGTAGAGAGGACATCTTGAAGTGGCAAGGCAATTTTCCTCAAATTATGATGGCCTTAAGACTAAGGTAGGATATTTGGAGTTTGAAGTGTCTGAAGCTTTTATTGCAGCAGCCACAAGGATTCCTATCACAGGGGATATATGGTTTAAATCCATGACTTTGAATGATGCCTTCTCCAAGGAATTCTTTAATCCAGAGTATCAGACTCACAACCTGTCCAAAGGGGTACCTAGAAGTCATATAGTTGAAGGTTTTGACTAGATGTTGAAGATCATCCAAAGATACTTCACATGTGAGGGGAGGTTTAATACATTATACCAGTACCATATAAGGCTCCTGCTTCATTTTATGGGTAAAGATGAAATGAATATCCCTTTATACTTGTTGAGGAACATGGGGAAAATGTCTTATAGAGTCCAATCCAAATCCAAGGCTGTGGGCACTAGTGTCTTTCATTCTGGATTGATTAGAATGTTGGTTTTGGAAGAATCGAGAAAGAGGAACAATTCATTGTTTCTGCTCACATGAAGTTGGACATAGCATCCACTTAGTCAAAGACACACAGTTCTTTTCCATCCAATAGTACTGCTCTAGCAGGAGCCAATAAGAAAAGAAAGAGCAGGGCCCCTACCCAAGACCAAGAGGTAATCAAAGAAGTTGAATAAATAGAGATGGAGGCTTATAATTCTTCACAGAGAGACCTTTCACCCCCTCCCACACCAAAATTGGAAGAGGTCCCTTCCTTTACTAAATTCACAACAAAAAAAGGAAGGAAATTGCATTTCTCTACTTCTCCCTCAACATCTAGCACAAAAGTCATAAATCCTTTCACAAAATAATCAACTCTCAAGGATGCTATTGAAGCACAAGTCCTACCAAAGTTTTATATTCTAAAGAAGACGAGAGATAAGGGAAAAGGCATTGAGAATCCAGTTGAGGTGGTAGATAGAGCCCCTGTACAACAGAAATATGAAGGTGAAATCATGAAGAACAATGTTGAGGTGATTAACATCAACACTCTACCTAGAAATCACACCTTCAAAAGTTTGATTAGACATCTCAGGGAAGCAAGGAAGGAGGTTGATCGCTTGAAATCAGAGGGTTTATTTGAAAGAATCAAAATGAAGGAGCTCATGGATAATTACAATGACACTCTTGATTTGGAAAGATTTGCAACTATAAGAGCTCTTCCTCTCCATAAACAACTCAAGAACCTTTATAGGAAAAACATATATTTTCAGTATTAGAACAAAAAACTCAAAGCAGAGTTGAACACTTCAAGGATGAGGTGGCTCAGAGGAATTTGAATGTGTTGGTTGAAGATTCCATTGAAAAGGAGAAACTAGCAGTAAATAAAAGCACACCTCCAGTGAAGAAGCCTATTACCACAAATGAAAAGCATGTTGTTGTGCTAGAAGGAAGTCCTCCTTCCACCAGAAGGAGTGCCAAGTTGATGAAGTGATTTAGGGAATGCAAGCTCCATTTTTTAGAATGGCCCCTTTTTGAAAGGGTAAGTGATAAAGGGGAGTATTATTTTTTTTCACTTATACAGGCTTTGCAGTCTCCTAACGAATTCAATTCAAGGTTTTTTTTCTTTTCAAAGGATTAGTCTCTTCATATAGAAAGAGAATAGACATTCTGTAGTGCTATGGCACTACCAAATCGTTTATTTTGCATATCTTTCCAGTTGCTACTTACAGTACTACAAAATATCCTAAGAATAGTGTAGTGATGGTGTTGTGAATTCCACAAGGTGATACCAAATCTCCTGAGTGGTGTAACAATGGCGCTACCAAATCCATTTTGATGTCGAGTGCTACAAATTTAGCTAGACCAGTTCAAGCTTGGCGCTATCGAATTACACACAGAAACACATGCTTGATGCTACCGAATTACACACAGAGACTAAATTACACCCAGGGCTACACAAGTTCAGGCGCTACTCATTCTACAGACCTATTTTGGAGATTGTGCTATGAAATGTGTTGAGTATTTTGTGAAGGCACTACAAAAAATTTCTACCCAACATGCTATTGAAGGACGCTACCAACTGGTACTTGGAATCAAGGGGTTCAAGTTATCATTCTTGTGAGTGGATGATGATGTGGAGAATGACTAAGACCATAGGTGGAAACATGATGGCGACTTACAGCCTCTGCAAGACACTTGTCAAGGAAATTTGGTTGGATCAGTTGCCAACATGTCCCCTTTTTATAGCATAGTTGTTAGATTAGTTGTTAGTTGAAATAACTAATTTGGAGAATCTTATGGGAGGAAGGTCAGCTCACACCTCCATTTGTTGCCTTCCATTTTTGTTATAAATAGACATTCCAAATGATTTAGAAGGTTCAAATGGTTGACCTAGGCTCCCTGATTGTAATATTTTGGTGAAGCATACTGGTTTTCTGGTTATGTACTTGATTTGAGACTTCTTGATTAATATAAGTCAACTTTCTTATTCCATCTTATTGCCCCTTATACTTGATTGTTCATGATTGAATGATTCACATGGGATTGTTTTAGTTGTATTATGATGAATGTTTGATTATAGTATTTTTATGATGTTCCCCAGTTTCCTTTAACTTTGAATTCAAGAAGATCTTGTGTTTGAGTTTTCCTTCCTTAGGCTGCTTGAAGACCTGATGTCCATAGAAAACCTCTACATTTCCCTCACCAAAGTCTTCCTTCTATTCACTTTTACTCCCACTTACTGATTGAATTTGATCAAGACCTCAATTGCTTGTGTATGCTAGCCCAGATTTTTGAGTTAGAACATTATTATCTCAAGTCTTATCCATTTGACCATTTAAACACTTATTTACATTTACATATCATATGATGGGTACTAGGCTTATCCTCTCTGCAATATGAGGGTGATTCCTAGTGCTAACATTCTTGGCGTTGTTGTCCAGGAACGAGTTGAAGAAATTTCCCTGGGATTGAATGACAAATATCACTGATTATGAAGGTGCATTAGAACTTAGTACATCGAAGATTGCATATTGCACCTGACGACTCCATTGTTTCAGCTGCAGCTCCTAAAGGCAGACACATGGAGTCAACTCCACAACTACCTTTGTTGTGCCCTGAAGCTGACCCATAGAAGATAATCAAGAAGGGAAAATCTGCTCAAGAAATTTTTTTTGCTGCTTCATCAGGTACTTCTGGTGAGTTGCCTGATTCCATTCTTAATACTCTAGTTGTTATATCAAGTAATCCGCCTTTACCTTCTGCTAAAGTTTCTAAGAATTTGGATTTTGAAAATTTTCCTGTTGAATACTCCTCTTTTGACCCTGAATTGAAAGAAGAAAATTTTGAAATCCTTGCCTCCCCTGATATTGTAAAGTGGTTCAGACTTGAGAGTCTTGAAGATTTCCCTACCTTAGGTTTTGTTACTCCTCCTCCTATTAAAATTTTTGAAGCCAAAGAAGAGTAAATATCATCTCCCTTGCAGCCTATACCATCTTCTTCCAAGACTCAGCCTTCTGCTATGAAAAATGACATCCCTCCTTCCTACATTCCTTTTTCTCCTAAGCTACACATAGTCAAGTCTCCTTATTCTCCTTGTTCTTCTACAATTCAAAATCCAATGGCAGGTGCTAACCCTCCTAGAAATAGGATGGATGCCATACTGGCTGCTATATATGCCCCACTTATCTTACCTCAGGCTATGAATTATCTCCCTGCTGGAGATTACCTAAAATACATGCCCATATTCATAGGAGAAGAAGACATAAATGTTGAAGAACACCTTGTTTCCTTCTATAGTTATGCAGACAATCTAAACATTGAGAATGAGGATGTGTTGATGAGAGTCTTTGTCCAAAGCATTGATGGTGAGGCTAGGAAATGGTTTAGGGGTTTGACTCCTAGATCCATTGCTGGGATTGAAGCTTTAGATGATGCCTTCTTGAGACAGTGGGGGGATAAAAAATATTTTTTGTATTATATCACATAATTTGGATCGCTAAAGAGGAAAGAGGGAGAATCTATCTCTGACTTCTCTAAAATATTCAACAAAATGTACAATAAGATCCCAACTAAGATAAAGCCTACGGAAACATCTTCCAAGATCACCTATGCCAGTGCTTTTAACCCTGAGTTTTTCCTTCTACTGAGAAAAAGAAGATAAGCCTCCTTATCTCATATGCAAGATGCAACCTTGGAGGTACAATCTAACATAGTGGCATCTGACAAACTTAGGGGAAAATATGATAGGGACAAGAGAAAAAATATAATTGAAGCCTCAACCTCTGATTCCTCTATTGTCCATCCTCAAGTTGATGAAATTACCAAATTAGTAAAATATCTTTCTACTTAGATGGAGAAGTTAAATCTTGAAGGAAAACAAAATTATAGAAATACACAAAATGTTGATAACAAAATTAACTTCAGAAGACCCAATAATGCTCCTCAGATCCTTCCAAGAGATCCAAGAAACAGAGATAAAGATGATCAAAAGGTCCAAACTCCTTTACAAAACAATATTGTTGTTGATGAAGAAGGATATGATGAAGAAACTGATCATGAGATCCATTGCCTAGGTGACACCTCTTCATCCCCCCACTTGACCCAATCTG
Source organism: Picea engelmannii (assembly GCA_009831015.1). NCBI lineage: Eukaryota > Viridiplantae > Streptophyta > Pinopsida > Pinales > Pinaceae > Picea > Picea engelmannii. Next base: position 124,427 of record ML807119.1, read on the forward strand.
CATATGAGGAATCCTTGATGGATAATTAAATAAATGAATTGAGTAAAGAAGAGAAGGAAAAATAAAATCCTAATAGATATAATATGAGATCTAAAAATAAAGAGGAAAAGACTGATACTTCTGATCAGCCTACAAAAATAGAAGATTTTGCCAAGGCTGTGACAGTTGGTAGCAAAGAAAAGGATGCTCAAAGCCCCTAGTTTTGGTTAAGAATCCTACCCCAGAAGTCAAGGAGATTCTGAAATCTCCATCTTCCTTTAGCTTTGAAAATGAGATTCAAAAAATCAAAATCCCTGTACCCTTTTTGGAGCTAATAAAAAATGAGGAATTTAAAAAATATCTTTCCACAATGTTGCAACATGAACCCTCCTCAAATGCCACTGATTCAGTCAATCTTCAAGATGAAAATACATCAGTCATTTTAGGACCTTTGATAGAATATAGAGATGATTCATCCCCTCCCTTCTATACATCACTAAACATACATGATAAGGTGTTGCATAACTGTTTGATGGACTCAGGGGCATCTCACAATCTCATGCCAAAAACAGTCATGGATGAACTTGGATTAGAAATCACAAAAACTTACCATGAATTATATTCTTTTGACTCTAGGAAATTGAAGTGTCTCAGGGTCATCAAAGATCTGGTTGTGACCTTGTTCCAATTGCCCATGAAAAGTTTGGTCATGGATATTGTTGTGGCTGATGTTCCCCCCAAGTTTGGCATGCTCTTGTCAAGATCTTGGATAAAAATACTTGGGGGAACCTTGCAGATGGACCTTACATATGCTACCATTCCTGTGTTTTGGGGGAGCATAGAAGAATTTACAAGGAAGCTCAATTGGCCTACATTATTAGTGATGAAAAAAACCCCACCGACCATCCTATATTTTCACTTGATACTGATTTGAGATCCAACATATTGCAACTCATTGATGCTCTTGAACCTCCTCTTGAAATCAGAAAACAACCCATCACTTTTTGTGAATATTCTCCTCCAACTACCTATGTTTGGAAGATGTTCTTTGATGGAGCCTCTTCCAATGAAGGTGTTGGTGCTGGAGTGGTCTTTGTTTCACCTACTTAAGAGACTATAACTTTGTCCTACAAGCTATAATTTGAAACTACCAACAATGTGGCAGAGTATGAAGCTCTTGTTTTGGGTTTGAGGGATGCAAAGGACATGGGGATTGAAGAGCTATCAGTGTTTGGGGATGCTGAATTAATTGTCCATCAGATCAAAAATCTATATCAAGCTAAGCACCCTAGGCTAAGGACTTATAAAAAATAATTTTGGGATCTTATTGACAGTTTCTTCTTAGCTTTCAATATCTCATTTATTCCAAGAGAGGAGAACACCATGGTTGATTCTTTGGCTATTCCAGCAAGTAATTTCAGAGTCCCTTTGCCACCTAAGCTCAAGTATGATGTAGAAGTGAAATATAGACCCTCTATACCTAACAATGTCAAGCATTGGAAGGTGTTTGAGGATGATCTTGAGATCAAAATATTTCTTGAGACCGTTGATGAGTTTTTTGCATTACATATTGATCAAGAACATGATTTTGAAAGTAATCCTCATGCTCATGTTTTTCTAAATAAAATTGCTAATCATCATATTGTTCAGTTGCCTAGTAACCATATTCCAAATGGACTACTTACTTTGGAAAGATTGTTTGACAGAAACGATGTGGCTATAAAGGTTAAAGGTTCAACTGATGATGCTAATGTAACTGAATGCAATGTGGGTACATAGAAGGATCCAAAATATGTCAAGTTGTCTAGAAACTTGACAAGGGAACAAAGGGATGAATATGTTGAGTTGTTAAAAGAGTTTGTTGATGTGTTTTCTTGGACATATGAAGATATCAGAACATACAACACAAACATCATAGAACATAAGATCCCCTTGAAGGAAAAGACCAAGCCATTTAGGCAGAAGCTGAGACAAATAAATCATATATTGTTGCCTATTATGGAAAAAGAGGTAAAAAAAGATTTTGGATGCCAAGATTATCATTCCTTTGAGATATTCTGAATGGGTGGCCAACTTGATCCTAGTGAGAAATAAGAATGGAGAAATCATACTTTATTTTGATTTCATAAATTTGAACAGAATCTCTAAGAAAGATAATTACCCCTTGCCAAAGATGGAGCACATATTACAAAGGGTGAAAAGTGCATATAGGATGTCTATGATTGATGGATTTTCTGGATACAATAAGATCTCTATATTTCCTAAAGATAGAGAGAAGACAACCTTTACTACTCCTTGGGGTACATTCATGTACGCAAAAATGCCCTTTGGATTGATGAACGCATGAGCGACCTTTCAGCGGGCCATGAACATAGCCTTTATTGGAGAGAAGGACAAGTTTGTAGTCATTTATTTGGATGACATAACAATGTTCTCACAATCTGATAAAGAACATTATAATCATTTTAAAAAGGTCTTCTTGAAATGCAGAAAATTCAGTTTCTCTTTAAATCCAAAAAAGTTATTGTTTGCCATGAAGGAGGGGAAATTATTGGGGCACATTGTATCAGATGAAGGGGTAAGGATTGATTCAAGAAGAGTAGAAGCTATACAAACCTTGTCACTCCCTAGATCCAAGAAATAAGTTCAATCTTTCTTGGGAAAAATTAAATTTTTGAGAAGGTTTGTTTCAAATTTTTCTGAATTGGTAAAGTATATTACAGCCATGTTGAGGAAAGGAAATGGAATCAAATGGACTACTGAGTGTCAAAACTCTTTTGATCAAATAAATAAGGCCTTGACTAAATCCCCTGTGCTCATCAGTCCTGACTACTCCAAGGATTTTCTAATTTTTTCTTTTTCTTCATTTGACACAGTAGCAAATGTTTTGTTGCAGAAGAATGTTGAAGGGTTAGAGCATCCCATTTCCTTTTTCAGTAGGGCATTGAGGGATGCTGAAATAAAATGTGAAATCATGGGAAAGAAGGCCTATGCTTTGGTTAAATCTCTCAAGGATCTCAGAGTCTATGTGCTTCATTCAAGAGTCATTGCATATGTCCCTTCAACCTCAGTGAAGGAGATTCTTATTCAACTTGCCATAGACAAAATAAGGAGCAAGTGGATTGCCAAAATCCTTGAATTTGATCTTGAATTAAAGCCCATCAAATTGGTTAAAGGCCAAGGTTTAGCTAGGTTGGTGGCTAAATCTAATTGCAAAGATTTGGGGGTTAATTTCATCAACATTTGCTCAAAAAATAAGCAAGCTGAGTTGTCTGATAAAGGTTCTCAAGTCAACCCTCCATTGGCAGAATGCACTTGGTACAAGGACATTATATTTTTCCTACAGAAGTTGCAGCCTCCTGATGGTATGGAGAAGAACAAGGTAAGAGATTTGAAGCTCAAATCAATTAAATATTGTCTTATTGACCAAGTCTTGTACTGGAAAGACCCTTTAGGAGTGATTTTGAGATGTTTAGACCCACAGGAGGCCCAAAAGATTATGTCTGATTTTCATGACAATTTATGTAGGGGGCATCACTTCTGGAGAACCACAGTCTATAAGATTCTCAGGGTTGGGTATTTCTATCCTGGTCTCTTTACTGACTTTTGTGCAAATATTAGAGCTTGTGTCAAGTGTAAAAAATTCTCTGGAAAGCAACAACTCAAGTCTTTTCCATTGAAGCCTGTGGTAGCTTTAGGACCCTTTCAGCAGTGGGGCCTAGATTTTATTGAGAAAATTCATCCAGCTTCAAGTGGTCAGCATAGGTGGATATTGAATGCCACTGATTACTTTACTAAGTGGATAGAAGCCATCCCTACAAGGAATGCATCCCATAAGGTAATCATTGGTTTTCTTGAAGATATTGTGGCAATATTTAGTTGTCTGAACAAAATTGTCACTGATAATGCTGCATCTTTCAAGGCTGAACCATTGATCAAGTTTTGTGAATAGTTTGGAATTACATTGGTTCATTATACTCCTTACTATCCCCAAGGGAATGGACTGAAAGATTCCTCTAACAAGAGCCTTATAAAAATCATCAAAAGATTGTTAGAAGACAACAAGAAATCATGGCATTCAAAGCTCAAATTTGCTTTGTGGGCTGATAGAGTGACAACAAAGAGATCTCTTGGTATCTCTCCTTTTCATCTTGTGTATCGATTTAAGGCCATATTTCCTTCTCAACTTTCCTTGCCTATGGTAAAATTGTTCCAAGACTACCAAGGAAAACCTGATGATATGATCAGAAGAATAAAACAGCTGGTAGAAGTGCAATAGACTAGGGAGCAACTACTGGACAAAGCACAAGACCATCAACAGAAGATCAAGCAGGCCTTTGACAAGAAGGTAAGAAAAGAATATTTCCATCTAGGAGACCTAGTGCTCAAGTGGGATGAACCCAAGCAAGACAAAGGCAAGAACGGTAAATTTGAGGCCTTGTGGATTGGTCTCTTCAGAATTTCTGACGTATTTTCAAATAACACTTACAAGTTGTAGAATTTGGAGGATTCTGAAGTTTTTGGTGGCGTTGTCAATGGGCATTTTCTGAAAAAGTATTTTTCTTGAGCCATCAGTGGTTTTCCATGCCATTGTAAATATCAATTTTCTTTTATTTTTGTTTGAATAAGTGACCCCATAGCCCTAGGATAAGGCACTAAAACTACTTGTTCTTGGCAGCCCACAGGGAGCATGCCATCCCCTATGGAGCCAATGTTATCACACTAAGTTGCCTTGGATCTTTTAGCCCTTAGTTTTAAATTCTGATTTATTTTATTAAGTGTTATTTACTTAGGTTACCTTGAATAAATGAAGACTTGAGTGATGGCTCAATTTTTGTCCCTCGCATAGATTTTTGGCCCAGGTTCATTTTCTTTGCTTATGTTTTGACTCACTTCATGACTTGACACCAAGCCTAACTCAACCCATGACCAACATGACTTGACATGTCACTCTTTCCACTCATACCTTCATATCCTTTCCATGTTTCCCCTATGTCCTTTTAAAATGGTCAAATCATCTTTTTGAAAAAAGAGTGTTGCCAACTCACTAGGAGTTTCTGTAGCGCACTGCTTGTCCTTTATCCCTTGCCATAATTCGTTATCATTTTGTTGAGGTCATGTCTACCTTTTTTTCAGAACCATGCTTTGTTAAAATATTCCTTTGAGGATTTGATTTTAATGAGTTTGTTAACGGTTTTCAAGTTTTGAATGTTCAAAACTCGACACTTCTAAAACTACCAGTTCAAACCAGTTGGCAGTGGCACTACAAGATCTATTGCTGAGGTGGATTTGGAAGTCGATATGGTCGTGGTGATCTCCTAAACAATTTCAGAGCTCCAAGTTATCATTAATTTTCCAGGTATTCCATGGTTTCCCTCCTCTGCATATCAAAGTTGAGTAGTAGTTATTGCCTGGAGTTTTGGTAGCAAGTGTGTCTGCAAAATCGCTCCTTCCTTCATCCTTCTCTATCCATATATTCCCTAAAAAAATCTTGCAACCATCACACCTTTTTTTCAGTCCTTAAACATGAATTCTCCTTATGTTCTTAAGTATTGAGTGACTGTGTAAAACACTTACTCCTGTGTGCATCTGCACTACCTAAAATCGATGCATTTCCCCTGCTTCCTCTACTATTCGGATTGGAGTGTTTTTAACTCGGTTTTCAAAGACCATTGCAAGTGATTTCCTTCACCATATTTCTATTCTTCAGTTTGAGATATATAAACATTAAGGGGAGTGAAAATAGTAGCTCTTGATTTCCAAAGCCATCAAGCAGTGTGAGTTAAAGGAGAATCCTAGGAGAAAGAGTAGTGATTGTTCATTTTCATCCTCCCATTGAATTATTCCTCCATTTGTTCTCCTAGCCTTCACTGCACCATAGCCTTTGATCCCTTTTCTTGACCCATGGAGACACCTCAGAAGAAGAAATCTCACAAGGGAGGAACTGTGGTCATAACTGAACCCTCATATATGCATTTATTTGATGCAAAGCCAATGGTTAGGGAAGTTTTCCAAAGGGTGGGCTGCCTCTCTTTTTGCCAAAACATGCAGAGAGGAAATCCTAAAGTGGAAAGGCAATTTTCCTCACATTTTGATGGCCTTAATACTAAGGTAGGAGATCTGGAGTTTGAAGTGTCTGAAGCTTCTATTGCAGCAACCACGGGGATTCCTATCACAGGGGAAAGATGGTTTGAATCCATGACTTTGAATGGTTCCTTCTCCAAGTACTTCCTTAAGCTAGACTATCAGACTGACAACCTGTTCAAAGGGGTACCTAGAAGTTAACTAGTTGAAGGTTTTGAAAAGATGTTGAAGATCATCCAAAGATACTTCACATGTGAGGGGAGGTTTAGTACATTATACCAATACCATATAAGGCTTCTACTTCATTTTACTGGTAAAGATGAAATCAATATCCCTTTATACTTGTTGAGGAGCATAGGGAAAATGTATGATAGAGTCCAATACAAATCCAAGGCTATGGACACTAGTGTCTTTCATTCTGGATTGATTAGAATGTTGGTTTTGGAAGAATTGAGAAAGCGAAAATTCCATGGGAACAATTCATTGTTTATGCTCACATGAAGTTGGACATAGAATCCACTTAGTCAAAGATACAAATTCCTTTGCCATCCACTAGTACTGCTCTAGCAGGAGCCATCAAGAAAATAAAGACCAGGGCCCCTACCCAAGACCAAGAGGTCATCAAAGAAATTGAAGAAACAGAGTGGGAGGCTTATCATTCTCCACAGAGAGACCTTTCACCCCCTCCTACACCAGAATTGGAAGAGGTCCCTTCCTCTACTAAAGAGACAACCAAAAAAGGAAGGAAATTGCATTTCTCTACGTCTCCCTCAACAACTAGCACAAAAGTCAAAAAGCCTTTCATAAGATAATCATATCTCAAGGAGGCAGTTGAAGCACAAGTCCTACCAAAGGTTTCTATTTTGAAGAAGAAGGGAGATAAGGGAAAAGGCATTGAGAATCCAGTTGAGGTGGTAGACAGAGCCCCTGTACAACAGAAAGATGAAGTTGAAATCATGAAGAATCTTGTTGAGGTGATTAACATCATCACTCCACCTAGAAATCACACCTTCAAAAGGTTTATTAGACAACTCAGGGAAGCAGGGAAGGAGGTTGCTCACTTGAAATCAGAGGGTTTATCTGAAAGAATCAAAATGAAGGAGCTCATGGATAATTACAATGACACTCTTGATTTGGCAAGATTTGCAGCTAGAAGAGATCTTCCTCTCCATAAACAACTCAAGAACCTTTATAGGGAAAACAAATATTTTCAGTCTCAGAACAGAAAACTCAAAGCAGAGTTGCAACACTTCAAGGATGAGGTGGCTCAGAGGAATTTTAATGTGTTGGTTGAAGCTTCCATTGAAAAGGAGAAACCAACAGTAAATAAAAGCACACCTCCAATGAATAAGCCTATTACCACAAAAGGCAAGCATGTTGTTGTGCCAGAAGGAAGTCCTCCTTCTACCAGAAGGAGTGTCAAGTTGATGAAGTGATTTGGGGAATGTAAGCTCAATTTTTTAGAATGGCCCCTTTTTGCAAGGGCATGTGATCAAGGGGAGTATTATTTTTTCCCACTTATACAGGCTTTACAGACTCCTAACGAATTCAATTCAAGTTTTTTTTCTTTTCAAAGGATTAGTCTCTTCATATAGAAAGAGCACGAACATTCTGTAGCTCTATGGCGCTACATAATCGTCTATTTTGCATATCTTGCCAGTCGCTACTTACAGTGCTACCAAATATCCTAAGACTGGCGTAGCGATGGCGTTGCGAATTCCACAGGGTGATACCAAATCTCTTGAGTGGTGTAACGATGGCGCTACCAAATCATTTTGATGTCGGGCGCTACAAATTCATTTGGACTAGTTCAGGCTTGGTGCTACCAAATTACACACAGAAACACAGGCATGGCGCTACCGAATTACACAGAGAGACTGAATTACACAAAGAGATAGACAAGTTCAGGCGCTACTCATAAAGCAGGCCTATTTTGGAGATTGTGCTACGAAATGTGATGAGTATTTTGTGAAGGCGCTACAAAAAATCGCTACCCAGCGCGTTACTGAAGGACGCTACCAACTGGTACATGGAATCAAGGGGTTCGATTTATCATTCTTGTGAGTGGCTGATGATGTGGAGAATGACTAATACCATAGGTGGCAGCATGTTGACATCTTACAACCTCTGCAGGACACTTTTCAAGGAAAGGAATGTGCATCAATGAAGATCATGTCAGTTAAAAGTTGGTTGGATAAGTTGCCAACATGTCCCCTTTTTATAGCATAGTTGTTAGATTAGTTGTTAGTTGAAATAATTAATTTGGAGAATCTTATGGGAGGAAGGCCAACTCACACCTCTAGCTATTTCCTTCCCTTTTTGTTATAAATAGACATTTCAAATGCTTTAGAAGGTTCAAATGGTTGAGCTAGGCTCCCTGATTGTAATATTTTGATGAAGCATACTGGTTCTCTGGTTATGTACTTGATTTGAGACTTCTTGATTAATATAAGTCAACTTTCTTATTCCATCTTATTGCCTCTTATACTAAAGTGTTCATTATTGAATGATTCACATGGGATTATTGTAGTTGTATTATGATGAATGTTTGATTATAGTATTGTTACGATGTTCTTTAGTTTCCTTTAACATTGAATTCAAGAAAATCTTGTGTTTGAGTTTTCCTTCCTTAGGCTACTTGAAGACTTGATGTCCATAGCAAACCTCTACATTTCCCTCACCAAAGTCTTCCTTCTATTCACTTTTACTCCCACTTACTGACTAAAGTTGATCAAGACCTCAACTGCTTGTGTATGCTAGCCCAGATTTCTAAGTTAGAACATTATTATCTTGAGTCTTATTCATTTGACCATTTAAACATTCATTTCCATTTACATATCATCTGATGGGTACTGGGCTTATCCTCTCTGTAATATAAGGGTGATTCCATATATTGGGAATAAAGGGATGCCATATCTTCCATCACACCCCATCTTTGCAGGAAAACTTGTTCTAAATCTTCATAGGTTGTGAGGCTTTTGCTTGGAAGTTTAGTGCTCCATTTTCTAGCATTTCCAGTAAGTGAGGCAAAGAAAAGTCTCATGAATGTGTCAGGATTTTCTTTCCCAGACTGATGAAAGTCATAGCTCTCACAAAATTTGGTCCAATGTGTGTTGCCAAAAGCACCAGACTCTCTGGAAAACTTGGGTATCCATGAATCGACATTTTTAGGAAGATAATGTAATCCTCGTTGGATGTATGTTAAGTCTAAAGGGTCGAAGAGTTCTTCGTGAGCCTATCTAGGAGGGGCCATGGGGACAATAGGAACTATAGGACAAGAGAGTATGTACTGACGTCTGCTACAGGTTTTCATCAGTGGAGTCGCCAACCAATATCCTTGAGATTATCAAAGGGATGAGGGGATCATCCTCAGTGGAGTTTCCAGGTAAGATTTGTGAAATGAAGGCTTTGGATAAAGGCTTACCGAAAAGTGTCGTTTGAGGAAAACTGACTTGATGTTCCCCAACAATGGCACCAAAATATTATCACACAATTTGTGCTTGCCCCAAAATCCCAAGGCAAGTGGGTACATAATTGGACTAACTGGGAATAACCTATCACTATCACCTTAATAGGAGATCCCTTTCTATCTAGGAGTATGTTTAAGCTACCCCAGTGAGACGTCCCCAGTGACCTAGGGGGTTTGAGAAGGCTAAGGAAAATAGTCACAAGGAAACCCTTCCCCTCTCACAAATCACTCTAATCATAGGTTTCCTTTATGTCTTAAAGATGAAGAAAATACATGATATTGTGTACTTTCCCAGAACAAGACAACAAGGCGAACATGGCACTTTCCAAGTACCAGATGATTGTGAGTACTTCATAAGACAATAAACCTTTGTAAAATAAGCTAGATGATTATGAATTTGCAGCAATGCATCAATTTATAACAACAATTAATATCTTATAATAGCCACAAGATTCAAGCCTTGAAATTGCTTGAAAAAGACAATAAAAAGTGACTTTAACTAGGAAAATTGATAGTAAATTGTCACAAGCAAAATTGGCAATGATAGAATAGCTTTTAATGTCACTTTTGCAAAGATTTTCCTACAGTTAGATGGCTGTAGCTATATTTTTCAACAACAACAAGTTTAAGTAGTCAAAAGTGCAAGAAAACCACACACAAAACTAGCACTTACCTAGTAGATTCACTAGCAATTGTCACAAATGGATTTTGATTGGTTCTAGTGTGAGTTGTGTAGGTAGATGTGCAAAATTTATGTATGTTTAGATGGTTGTAGCAATGTTTTTCTACAACAGCAAGTTATCTCAGGAATTAGTCTAATTTAGGGTTAGAAAGAGTTAGTAAAGAGTTCAAGGATAAGAGTATAAGTGTTTGTTTTCTCAATCACCACTTGTAAGAGGTAGTCTAGTGCCTTTCTAGGGTAAATGGAGTCACTTATGGAAACAACAAATTATTAAAGGAAAGATAGAAAATGATAATAATATGTTAAGTGGGATGGAGAGGAAAAAAGAGGTGTTGGTATCCCAAGGCCTCAAAAATCCTTTTCCAAGAGAAAATTGCTAGAAAGTAACAAGGGTTAGGCCCTAGCGATTTTCTCTTGAACAAAATGTAATAAATTATGCAATTGGAAATGGAAGTAGGGTTACTAGAGTGATACAATGGTAGGGATCTATTATCTACTTCAAATTACGTTCCTTTCAAGAGATTTTAACACATGGAAGATTATAGGGAAAAAGATGATAACACATGTCATTCCCCTAGGGTTTCAAGCTAGCAATTTCAAAATCTTAGACATGAAACAAGTAAAAAATAACCATAACATTCATTCACAATAAATAAATTCATAATTTCCACTTACTTCACCAAGAATAATCTATCAAATCACCCTAGTTGAAGATCCTCCACAAGAAAATAGCCAAAATGCACCAAAAATTGCCTCCTTCAAGAAGTGCACACCACTAGTTTCAGCCAATAACACTTAAGGGAGACTGAATTTCAGACCTCTACTTGAGTGATGAGTGAATGATGAAAAAATACAAGAGATTTATCTCTTATTTATACAATGATAATGACCTTTAATTGTATTTTAAGTAAAAAAAGGTCGAAATGGCTAGTTTACATCAAAAATCTAATTTTACATAAAATTAACAATTTAAAACCCTAATTTTTCTTTAGGGATGACATCATACCCCTCTTAGGGTGACGTTAGGCCCCATCATGTAACGCTAGGCATAAAAAGGCCTAAGAAGATGCCACACATGCCAAGCAATCCGTCCTCATGCCAAAACCCTAACTAGGTGACATCAAGGCTAAATATGATGACGTTAGGGGCCTTCAAGGGCCAACGTCATTGTGGAAGGGCAAGAGCCCCTGGGTCTAGGCTTGTCAGAGTGTCTTGGAGTAAACATTCTTCTTCTTTCCTGGTGCCATCCTCTGGTGTCTATCTACCCCTAGCTAGGGTCACAACATCAATATGGTGGGCTTTTAGCCCCACAGAGGTTCGAGCTAATCATCTCCCCATATGTACTTGTCCACCGGGTATGGTCCTGTAGTAATAAAAAGTACGCCCTCCATGGGATCATAAGTCATAGGGGTCATAGAAATGTTAATCACACTCAATAATCAAATTACCCAAACATGTGCATCAAACCCCCCTTTACCTAGACAAATGCTCAAAGACGTTATGCAGTTTAACAAGCCAAGTTTGGAGAGGGTCTCAGGATGTTTTATTGGGCTAATCCTCCTCAAGTTTGGGGTGTCTCCTAGGTGAATACCAATCTAGGTCATGTAAGTATATGAAATGGAAAAGGGAATGTTTGGGAAAGGGGTGCAGTGATAACAAAGAAATGTAGGTCTTACATGTGGGTGCCTATGTAGAGGGCGAGTCGCGCCTTGTCATGGATTCCATTTTTTCCTATCCCATTCAATTCATTTTATTCTTTGTCTTATTTCTTTTTCTTTTCAAGAGAATAGTTGAGGTAGATTGTCCTGGCGTGGCGACTAGTGGTGACAGCGTTATCCACAAGCACTTCACAGAAATGAGAAGGCTGACTCATGATGAGACCCCCTTTCTCTTGGCTATGCCACCAAGAGCCACTACCCTGGTTTGGTGACCAGATAGACGATAGTGTCATACCGCTACATGTCCATGGACCTAATAGGTCGACTCATGATGAGACCTCCTATCCACCAACTAGATCTCGAGTTTTATTTTATTTTACAGGTCCCATTTTCTTACTGAGAAGTCGTTTAATGCTTTCTCGGGAATCCCTAGGAGAAGCATCTCAAGGTTTCATTTTGGCTTTTAACTTTTTCCAACTACTTTTACCCTCTAGGCCTTTAGCCCCTTCTTCCCACAAGGCAAGGTACAACCCTTACTAGCTTGGAAAACCCAATGCTTGAACCAAGGTAAGGGAAGATGAGAGGGACAATGATGAAAAGTGGTAAGTATGGAAGGAATGGATGATGACCTTTCATAAACCCACCTAGTGGTAACTCATCCCTAAGGGAACTAGCTTACTAGGGCACTCTGTCACCCTCCCAGGTATGAACAAGTTAATGAGCATAATTTCCAAGAAAACGTTATGAAACAAAAGAGAGTTCAATGCACATATTCAAATGCTTCGAAAATTAGAGTGACACATACCATGATACCCAGACTCATTACCTCATGGAGAAAGACCCACCACTACTTCATAATCAAGCTGATGGGATGGATGTTGTTGTTGTTGATGGATAGGATGCACTGAAGAAAAGATGGACCCTCCGGGGCCAAGCTCAAGTCATATGACTTTCGATACTCCATGTCTAGGACTTGTGGACCTCGAGACATAATCTCCTTAGTTATCCGTAGGATAGGGGATAACAGGATCAATGAAGGATGTATGGTGGTTCACTCCTCCCCTCCACATAAATTATGCCTCTACGCCCTAATAAGTTCATGGATCTCAAAACCTTTCAGAAACCTATTTCCCTTTTCCCATCCATACTGACCTAAGATCACGTCTACATAATAAAGAGTTTAAGCAAGTTTGATGCATACTACATGACACACATACACTTTCCAAGAAAATTAAGCATTATATAGTTAGTATAAACAATAAATAATGAGTATTGGTAGCCTTCTTATTGTGAAATTAGAGAGTAGTATTGTTGCATCTGGACTCCCAGTAAATGTAAAGTTGCATGTTAGTTCATAATATATATGCTTAAAGAACCATCAACATCTCTACTAGGATTGTGTACACCTAAATCATAAACATGTACATAATAAAACAATCAATTACCCCTACATTGGAGTCACACAAGTCTGCAATTATATTAGAACATGTCTACTCCTAATCAAGGTCCTATGGTTAATCTACCAATACATCATGCACAATCATAACACAACACACACATATTTATATATACAACCACGACCTCACATCACCTAACATGGGTCCATAATTGCCTCATTATAAGAGAGATTCCAAGTCTCATAACATAACACAACTGCCTTGGTCAACCTGAGATATTAGTAGTTACGTCAAAATAAACATAGCTTAAAAAAATGAACTTATAGTTGATTAAAATGTGAATCATTACATATAAGTTGGAATATAATCTTTAAAGTGAATAAATGCTGATAGTATGAGAAGGGGATCACTATGATAAGGAGTGGAGACCAAGAAGATCATTGCCTAGGTGCTATAGGTATGAGAATTGTGTTTTAGGTGTTGGAGGAACAAGCAATATGTTTTAAGTTAGATATGAACACCATAAGTTGGAGTGAAAATTGTCTTTGAAGCTACATATCGAAACAACCATAGTTTGAAGTAGGAATTTTAGCTAAAATATAGAACTAAGAGTTAGTCAAAATGTGAAGCATTAAATATAAGTTGATGGGGCATTCCATATAAGGTGGACTAGAATCTTTAAAGAGTGAGAAAATGTTAGTAACTCATGAGAAGATATGAAGATAAAAAGTGTATTTTGGAAGTTAGATATGGGAAAGGGGACCATTATGATTTTCCAAGAGGTCGTTGGTATGGGAACAATGTTTTTGAAGCTCAATGTAGTCAAGATGTATGGGTATGAGAAGTATGTTTTTAAGCTAGACATGGATAAAAGTATGTTTTGAGCTAGATATGGTCAAGACGTTGTAGGTATAAGAAATATATTTGTAAGCTAAGTATAATCAATATGTCATAGGTATTAGATATGTTTGTAAGTTAGATATGAAGAAGACCATAGGTTGGAGTAGCAACTTTTAAGGGATATGGATTGTAGGTACGAGAAATATGTTTAGCTAGATATGGAGAATACCATAGGTTGAATTAAGGTTGTAGGTATGAGAAATATGTTTGTAAGCTAGTTATGGAGAAGATCACATCATAGGTTTAAGTAGCATTGTAAGTATGAGAAATATGTTCGTAATCTTTCTCCATAGGTTGAAGTAAAAATTTTCTTGTAGGTATGAAAAAAATGTTTCTTGAAGTAGAATTTTTCTTTGGAGTGGAAATTTTTGTAGGTAAGAGAAACATTTTCGAAGTGGAAATTTTTGTAGGTATGAGAAATATATTTGTGAAGTAGAAATTTTCTGAGTGGAATTTTTTGTAGGTATGAGAAATATGTGGATATGAGAGAGATGTTTGGAGTGGGAAATTTTGTAGATATGAGAGAGATGTTTGGAATGGAAATTTTTGTAGGTATGGGAGATATGTGGAAATTTTTGTAGATATGAGAAATATGTTTGTAAGCTTTCTCCATAGGAAGAAGTTTTTGTAGGTATGAGAAATATGTGAACATTTTTATAGATATGAGATATACTTTGGAGTGAAGATTTTTGTAGGTATGAGAAATATGTGGAAATTTTTGTAGATATGAGATATGTTTCAAGGGAAAATTTTTGTAGATATAAGAAATATGTGGAAATTTTTGTAAATATGAAAAACATGTTTGTAAGCTTTCTTCATAGCCTGAAGTAGAATTAAAATTGAATTAGAATTGAGTTGAGAGTAGAATTGAAATTTACATAGGTTGAAGTTGAAAGTAGAATTGAAATTTTAGTAGGTTGAAGTTGAAAGTACAATTGAAATTTTGATAAGTTGAAGTAGAATTGAGTTGAAAGTAAAATTGAAATTTTCATAAGTTGAAGTAGAATCTAGTTGAAAGTATAATTGAAATTAAATAGAATTGAGTTGAAAGTAGAATTGGAATTTTTCATAAGTTAAAGTAGAATTGAGTTGAAAGTAGAATTAAATTTTTTAAGAATTGAGTTGAAAGTAAATTGAAAATTTTTATGGTTTTTAAAGTAGAATAAGTAGAATTGAGTTGAAAGTAGAATTAAATTTTTTAAGAATTTACTTGAAAGTAAAGTAAATTGAATTTTTTTTTATGGTTTTTAAAATAGAATAAGTAGAATTGAGTTGAAATAGAAATAATTTTTTAAGAATTGAAAGTAAATTGAATATTTTTTTATGGTTCTTAAATAGTATAATTGAGTTGTGAGTTAATTGAAATATTGAGTTAAATAGTATAATTGAGTTGTGAGTAAATTGAAATATTGAGTTGAAAGTAAATTGAAATTTTTTTATGGTTGTTGGAACACCGAGCTATGAGCTATGTTTTATGGTACTGCAGAGTCCAAGGATATGGCACCACATGCAGCCGACAGCCATGGGGGATCAGACATGTATGGAAATCTGACTTGGATAACGCCCTCTCACCCCACTAATAAACGAAAAGGCAAAGAGGACCCCTTGTTACCAATGACTATGGGGCTAACCTCATAAAGCAATGAAATATAATGAAGCGTAGACAAAATATACCGATCAATGTGGGACCTTACACTGTAATGGTACTCGAATGGAAATCCTTCTCACACAGCAAAGCGAAAAAGCTCGACACTCAGCTATTGTTGAGCTGATCATTTGTTGTAATGCAAACGAAGGAGAAGATAACGTTTTCCTTTTGCTTTTTTTAAGACGTATAGCCATTCTTCTTATCTTCCTATCCATTGAGAGTGACGACCCCACTCTACTGTCCATGGATTTTTCGTAAGCTTCAGTTCTGTACGCCAGTACACATGGCATGCACATGAATTTTATAGTAAGTTGTCAGGTTCTGCACATGGAATGCTAGATGCTCATAAATTCTGCTATATAACTCTCGTGAACTTGTTCCTTTGCCCAATCTGCAAGCAGTAGTTGTATCAACTGAACTACTTTCTAGTCACTTGAATTTTCTTTCATTGGGCTCTGTGTGTTGAGATCTGTTCAATGGCACCTCGCCTGCTGTTTGTTTCCCTCGGTCTGTTGCTCCTGCTCGGTCTGTTGTGGGAAAGCCAGGTAACTATAATGCACTTCGTCATGATCCAATTCATCTATCGGAAATTGGAATGATATTATATGGTTTTGAGTCCTGACATTTGTTCTAATTTTGCAGGGTGCTAGTTCTTCTGTGGGCACTGATAATGGCCAATCCCACATAGCTTTTCCTGTGAGTTTGATTCTCTTCTCTCATGAAATTTTTGTTACTATATAGTCCCACTCATCTAATTCCAGGTCTCATATGCACCTGAGGTTGGGAATCTGATATAATATGCTCCTCAAAGTTGCCAAGCTCAAGGATAGCTCAATGCAAAAATGCACTCTAGATTGAGTACACACTAGTATGGAATGCACTGAGGCTTCTTTGCAAAGGAAATCCAATCAAAATAAGCATGTCTTAACGTTGCATCCTATTAGAATTATTTTTTTTTGTCTTTTTCTGAATGTAAGATAGTAATAGAATTAATTTTTTTGTCTTTTTCTGAATGTAAGATAGTATTATATGATTTGGGTGCATGCCTCCAGTTAGTCAGACAGATGTATCTGAAAACTTTTCAAATTGAATAAAGAAAATATCATCTACATCAATTGGGTTTAGAATACAGTAAAAAATACAATAACCATTGTTGTTCAAATGCATGCAGTATGGGAGCAGACAAGGCAGTCTCCGACCTGCAGGTGTGAAGCCTAACTTCACCCAGAAATTCACTTATGCTCATAATTTATGGCTGTTTACTGAATATACGAATTCTACTTTGAGATGAGATTTGAGTGCATTAATAAGTAATTTTGTGTGTATATATCAGAATGCTCGCCGAGGTGCACATCAAGGTGCTCAGCGACAGCCTACAAGAAGGCATGCTTGTTCTACTGTAACAAGTGCTGTGCAAAGTGTCTATGTGTTCCTCCTGGAACAAACGGGAACAAGCAGATGTGCCCCTGCTACAACAACTGGAAGACGAAGAGAGGAGGCCCCAAATGCCCTTAGAATTGGTTCCAAACCCACTCGTCTCAATTCTTGTATTGTATTGTATCATATCACTCATTATGCCTTAAACTAGCAATTTCCCTATTTCTATCTGGTCAGTTCTCTAATCCTGAAGATGACTAGGAGCTTGTTGGATTGTGTTGCCTATTTCTATCTCAGCTCTCTAATCCTGAAGACGACTGGGAGCTTGTTGGATTGTAATTGCTATTTTCTGTAATTGAAAGTTGGTGTAACTTAAATCTCTCAAGTTTCTCGGATGCCATGGGCTGAATTATCTCAGATCTCTACGAAATTTTCGGTGTATAAACTTATTTCATTATTTACATATAATGTGATCTAAGAATTTTCTATATAAACTTATTTATCACTTATCTGCAATGTGAAAAAGCTTCTTTAACACCATATGAAAGTTACAGATCTGAAACATATCATCATAATTCATATTTACACGAATTATACAAATTGGCAACTAATCAACATGGTTAGCAAATTTGAATAATTTGCATAGTTTAACCTTACGTTTAGTATGCATCTTTATAGTTCAAGGCTATCAAGGTTGATCTTAAGAAGATGAAAAACAAGGGCACTGGCTGCTTAGCAGCTAGTCCCTGCCTTTCGTTTAAATTTATGCTCTTGGTCAACAAGTTTAAATTAATGCTTTTGTTTATGTTGTTGGTCTTGGAATTACTGAAGCAAAGGCTATCTCATGATTTAGACAATTATCGTCTAGACAATTATCGTCTACATGTAAAACATTTGCTTCCTGTGTTTTTTATCTTCTTGTTTTACAGTTATGTCTCTATACTAGATACATATCAGTTACATTTTGTTCCAAACAATGAGCTCACAGCCATCAAGTACCTAATACTATCATGGAAACATTTTTTGCAAAAGGAGATGACCCTACCAGCTTTGACCCAAACTTTTGTAAAACTATGAACATCTCTGCAGCACTTTGGTGTGTAAACACTAACGCAGGTTTTTCATTTATCCAATACAGAATGTTAACTCAAAATATCATCCATAGTTGTTTTTCATTTATCCGATACAGAATGTTAACCCAAAATATCATCCATAGTTGTTGCAGAAAAATCATTTAGCCACTAAGTAAATCCAAGCAGTTAATTTAGCCACTAGTAAATAACAGGAACCTACTTTTTTTTCCAGGAAAAAATTAAGGCAAATTTATATTAAGTATAAATTTTTTTACATCAACATAGAGACATGAAAACAGTCCCCACAACAGTCCAATATAATTGGTGACGGGAGGAAGCATCAGAAAACTGAAATACTAGTAATAGGCGGAAATGAAAGAGCACTGTGCCGGCTGAATTAACTGAAGGATGCTGGAGTGTTAATCTGCCAGGAAAATACTGCTCATTTCTGGCTGAAAAATGCAATCTGAGGCTGCACTCTGTGTCATTTACCCTTCACCATCCCTTGGCAATTCAAAGATATTAATGCAAGAGGGATGACTCTCCAGACCACTATCCGAGTGGTAAACGGATAGTCTTCCTTCGATTTCTATTAGAGCTCTTTTAGAGAGGGCATCGGCTTCTTTATTATGCACTCTATAAATGTGGTGGACGCTGAGATCTTTGAAATTTTTAGCCAATTGCAATGTTTTTTGTTTCCAGCCTTCGATATTTACAGTGCTGAGGTTACACTTGTAGTTTATCCAATCAATGATGACCCGCAAATCACCAAGGATTTGGAGTTGATTAATTGACCAGTAGATTGCCAGAGTGAGGGTTGCCCACAAACCCAGCAGCTCCGCTTTAGTATTTGATCCCGCTCCGCAGTTGATGAACCACTTGGTAACTCTCGAAGGATGAGATCTGAAAATGCCTCCGGCCCCACAGCAAAGACCATTGGAGTGGGCAGCTCCATCAAAACAAGCTAAGGTGAAACCCTGCTTCTAAGTAAACTCACAGACTTGTAATGGCAGAGTCTTAATAGTGGACGGCTGCCAGGAGAAAGACGACAAGATTCTATGCGTTACTGAGAGAATGGAGGGAGCGCGGTCTTCAAATAATGCCTTATTTCTTTCAATCCAGAGCTACCAGCAAGCATGTGTAGCCAAACTGACAGGGGCAGACTTCTCCTTTGACCACAGCAAAAAGCAATCTAGGACAGAGGCAGCATCCCAATGAATGTTGAGAGAAAAATGGGTGAGTAGACGCTGCCAGACAACCCTCGAAAATTGGCAATGAATGAGGATATGGTGAATATCTTCTGCAGATTGATTGCATAACTTGCAAATTCCTGGGCCTTCCCAGCCTCTCTTCCGCAACATATCCCAGGTAAGTGTCTTTTCTTTTGCAGAGAGCCAAATAAAGATTTTTATCTTCAGAGGAATTGGCCATTTCCACAACCGTTGGAACCACCGTAGGTCAGCATGGTAATTCAACTACTGAAGTAGCACTGTGTAGATATTCTTAATTGTAGTGGCACCCGTAGCATCTCCCCCCGCCCAAATGATTGTATCAGAAGTATTGGAAAGTGAAATTTCTGCGCTCCTAAGTGCTTGAGTGAAGTCATCCCAGTCTGAAGCATCGTCACCACCCAGATTAAGCTGACCGTTGTTGTACCATATATTCGGCAGAGGGGTGACAATGGACGCCACAAGCACTTGAGCTAAACACACAATATTACAGGATTCTAGATGAGATCTAAGTGAGGAAGGGAGAATCGATCGGTTCTCCAATCCAAGAATCTTGTCTCTTCCAAGAGAGATGTCAGTACCCGATTCGGGCCTCCATCTAAGCCAGTGCAAGATAAATTTTGAAGATAAAATTAGACCCTTCCAAAATGGGGACGCCCTCTGCTGCAAATGCGAAGGTTTTCTGATCCAATCTAATAGAGGCATATTTCCCAGGTATTTATCAATAATGACACGGTGCCAGAGGCTGTTATGAGTTAGCGCCCGCCAGAAAGAGTTTGCTAGGAGAGCTGTGTTAAAAATAGCTAAGTTTTTGAGTCCCCATCCCCCTACTTGAATGGGTTTAGAAATGGTATCCCAACTGCATAGGTGGAAACGTTGTATGTCATTCTGTCCATTCCAGAGAAAATTGAAGGACAGCCTACGCAGAAGATTCAGAATCGAAGAGGGAATTTTCTCCAATGACATCCAGAAGATAGAAATACTTTGTAGCACTGAATTGAAAAGGATAAAACGCCCTCCTATGGACAGCCACTTGTTGCACCAAAAGCTTATTTTCCTTTCAAACTTTGCCACTAGCCAGCGCCAGTCTTCAGAATTTTTTGCTCCTGGCTTTAAAACATATCCCAGGTACTTGAATCCTTGACTTAATTCAATGAAAGTGAAGGGTAGAGACTCTTTTAAGGAGCAGAGCTCTAGTTCTGTTAACCCCCAGAAATGTGTTATAGATTTTGCATAATTGATGCAAAGGCCCGAAGCAATGAAAAAAATATGAAGCAGCTCCAGGATCACTATCCATTCCGAAGGAGTGGCCTTTGACATCAAGAGGACATCGTCAACAAACATTAGATGTACCAAATTTATAAATTTTGAATCCTTTATACCTGAGATTTGATGATCGGAGACGTTTTTTGTTAGCAACAGACTGAAGCCTTCCATAATCATGATGAAAAGATACGGTGAGAGTGGGCAGCCCTGACAGAGGCCCCTCTCGCTTTTGAAAAACTTGGTCGCCTCTCCATTAATTAGAACGGCAAAAGTTGCACTAGTAACACAGGCCATAATCCAATCAGTTATCTTTATACCAAAACCAGCTGAGAGTAAAATCAACCTTAGGAAGCCCCAGTCGATGATGTCAAAGGCTTTTTTGAGGTCAAGCTTTAGTACCAGGGCCTTTGTGTTTTTCTTTTTAATGCTGTGGAGACCTTCATGAGCCGCTCCTATAGCATCATGGATTCTTCTACCTTTGAGAAATCCCATCTGTTCAGCAGAAAGACATCTTTCTAAGATTGGCTTGATTCTGTTCGAGAGGATTTTTGAAATAATTTTGTAGTTAAGATTGCAGAGTGAGATAGGACGGTAGTCGTTGAAGGAAACAGAGTTATTTTCCTTGGGAAACAGGAACCTACTTACCAAGACACAAATTACAATTTTTTTTGGGGAAAGAAACGGATGCTTATATTACAGAAGATACTTGATTACATGCTTATTCACGGACAACTAAAAAATCATCCAGAGTTGTTGAGCGATAGGAAAGAGGCAAAGCACGATATAACAGGCATATAATTGCGGTCATATAAATTACATCAGTCTCATTAATACATTGATATATGAAGTGTAGATATGTTGCTATAAGTCATTAGCAGTCATGGCATATTATATCCTAAAAATCTTCTGAAGTTGCCACTGAGTGGGAAAAATCTAGTTTTCAAAGCCAATAATTTTATCATATTCCATGGGAAAGCCATTACATTTTAGGGCTTAGTAATTAGTTGTTTCATGAATTTTTAAGCTGTTAAGGTAATTTTGCATCCCTCCTCCCACCTCTTCCTTTTGTAATATGGAAACAATCAAATATGGAAGCAAGATTGTGGATAATGTGAAATCGAAGCAAGATATATGGAAACAATCAAATATGGAAGCAAGATTGTGGGTAATGTGAAATCGAAGCAAGATTGTGGGTAAGGTGGAAAAAAAAAAAAATAAGTGTAAAAATTTCATGTAATTTTAAATTTTGTATTATATCTTTATAGTTATGCTAAACATGGGAAAGTAGTGTTCGGAGGACCTGGTTATTAATTAGGGTCTGGTGGATTCACTCACAGCTCTGACATTGCATAGTTTCAGATTAAAAACAAGTTATATTTAAAAAGGAAAATTTTAAATAGTTTTGAAGACAGTAGTATTATATTTTTTTGGCTGTTTTTTAGCAATTTTTTTTTGTTTTATTTTGATCATGGTTAAGTTTGTATAATTTGAGTGTTCCAAAGATTTTTCATCAATTTAATTCATATATGTATTCAGAAAGAAAGAGAATGGAGATTTTATCCAAATTTACATAGTAATATTCTTGTAAAGAAACCCAAAAATATAACGTTTAACCAAATCCGTTTTGAAATTTAATGTTTTTAAGATATCAATTTTAAAAATTTCCTTAAAGAGTTAAACCTTACACGGAATTGACACCACTTCTGACTAGTTTGAGATCG
>ML807120.1:0-35730 GCA_009831015.1 Picea engelmannii
GGACTTTAGTGAATAAATTGAGCTGATGAAAGATGTTTTGGAATTGAAAATGTGAAAAGTACAACTGCTGCATCTGTAGCTGAACATTGAAGTACTTAATACAAAAGGATCATTCTAAGATAAATTCACTGTTATTACTTTAGCTATGCTGTTGATGAATGAAACTACTTTACATACTTCTCTATTTACAAATGCTTCATCTTATAGGATGGAAGCTACTTAAACTATTTCTTAGCTCATCTCTTGCACAATTGCGTACAAAATGTTATACGATAATATTATTAATGTCCACAAATGACCAAAATGGTAGGTCATTGGGGCTCAAAATTACATCATAGTGATAAGAAGTGGGGATGCAAAGTGCCTCCTCAAAGCTAGATAGTAGCTGTGGTGAAAGAAAATGTTGAAGAAAACTTGTAACAATGAAATCTTTCATTTAGGAAACAGTAAAACACATAAAAGGAACTAGAACAGCCACACAGAGAACACAAAGTTTATCCTGGAAATCCCACTCCTCTGGGAACAAAAACCACCAATACTTTTATTATTCAGCTAATGGTTCATGAAAACATTACATTGATTCTAATCTGGAGGCCGTACCAGTTGTATGGTTCCGTACAACTCCTCTTTCAGCTCGAGTTCTCCCCTAAACTGTCCCTCTCGGATGTACTCCTCACAACAGACCTCAACCAGATCGTAATGCAACAGTTTGGCCCTTACTCAGCCTCCCCAACTCAGTCGTACAGTCTGTACAGAGATGCTACGATTTATATGGTGGAAGAGCAAGGGGCTCGATCTCCTTGGCTGAGCACCTGTATTCCTTTCTCTTCAGTTGACTCTCACTTGGCTTGGACCCTGACTCAGCCTTCCTTGGCTGGTTCAACTTAACCTAGCCTTGATCTCAGTTGAAGCTGCCCACTATAACTCAGCTGGTTATTTTCTCTAGAGATGATTAGAAATGAGGCTCCCTTGGCCTATTATAAACCCTATCCTTTCTCTCATTTAATCCTGGCCCTTAGATCTTCTCCTCAAGATCTAGATCTGACGATGGGGACTTAATCAAGTGTTGAGACAACTCAAGTTACAATCAATGGTTGTAACTTAATCTCATGTTGACTTAAGTGATTCCCCACCATCACTAAGTTGTCTAGACATCATGGGCCCCCCTTCCACACTACTAGACACCCCTAGTGTGGAAGGTACCTGCCCGAGCTACAGTTTTCAAACACTTCCTCTTAACGAGGGAGGTACTAGCAATGGAGCTGCTGCTTCCATGGTCTACATCTCTGTCGATCTCTTCCTCTAAATTTGAGAGACATGCTCCCTCTAGATCTGTATACTCAGCCTCCACTGCGCTGTAGCTATTTCTACTTGTTGCATTGAAGCCATCTGAGTATTTCCACTCATCCAGCTGGGACCATCCCCACCAGATAGGTATACTAAGGAAGCCTCCTGCTCTCTCAGGAATGATCCAACTGATACTCTGCTCCTCCTGGAGCTGTAGATAGGTTGCCCCCACAGTCTGTACGGGCGATCCTCACTAATGCTTATCATCATAGGTGGTCTTGGACCCTGATTTGTGTCTCTTAGATTTGGTGCTCTAAAACATGGGATTGGTGTCTTCTAGATTTGGTGCTCTAAAACATGGGATTGGTGTCTCTTTGAGTAGGTGCTCAAAAGGAAGAATATTGGTGTTTTCTACAAAATTGTAACTTGAAACTTAAATATAAAGTTTGTATTTATTATATTTAAATTTTGTGTATTGTTCTTTCTTGTTGATCAATTGTTATGGTTAATAAATTTAAGAATTGGTTAAAATTGTGAAAAATGAACCAATACTGGTTCACCCCCCCCTCTCAGTATTGAACATCATTTCAACAATTGGTATCAGAGCAGGTTCCTTCACCACATTCTAACCACTTGAAGGAAGATCTTGATAAATCACTATGGATCAACAAGGAATGTCCTCTAATAGAGCACCATTATTCAAATGACATGATTATGCATTTTGGAGTATAAGGATGAAAAGTTGTATGATGGATCTTGGATGTGATGTTTGGCTATCTGTGGTAAATGGTTACACTACACCAATTATTGCACCCTCAGATGCTGTTGCAAAGAAAATATGCCATGACAATTCAAGGGTTGTTAATGCAAATTCTGGGTGGATTAGCGAATCCTATATTTGTAAAAGTAATGCATTATATATCATCAAAGGAAATTTGGGACAAACTGAAAATCATCTATGAAGGAAATGGAAAAGTCAAGCAAGCAAAACTTCAAACTTGTAGAGGGCAATTTGAGAATCTAAAAATGAAAGAAGAAGAAAGCATTGCAGAATATCTTCAAAGAGTGGATGAAATTGTCAATTCAATCAGAGTACTGGGAGAGGATTTAGATGAAAAAATTATTGTTCAAAAGGTACTGAGATCATTACCAATGAGATATGATTCCAAAGTGTCTACCCTGGAGGATCGTGGAAACCTTGATAAACTTACAATTGATGAACTTCATGGGATTCTCATAGACTATGAAATGAGAACAGGGCAAGAAAATCCATCAAAAGGGGAAGCAACCTTTAAACCTTCAAAAACAAAGAACCATGAACATGTATGATATGAAAGTCACTCAGACATATCAGATGAAGAAGAGGCTAACTTCATAAGGAAACTCAAGAAAGGGTCTACAGATACAAAGTGAAGTTACCTTTCAAATGTTTCAACTGTGGAAAAATTGTACACTTTGCTAATAAATGTCCCTATCCAAAACAAGAGGATAGTAATGATGAAGAAGCTTATAACCAGAAATACCATAAAAGGGATGAATCCCAATACAAAAATAAATTCTACAAGAAAAAGAAAAACTTTTACTCCAAAGAAGACAACAGTTTATCTGACATGAGTGAAGATGAGGAGACATAGCTTCTATTTCTGGGCATAGAAACTCAAAACAAAGATGAAGGAAACTCTGAACTTGAAAGAGAAGTAGACCTTGAAGAAGAACTTATTAGTGCTCTTTAAGAACTGATAAAATATAAAAAGAAGAATAAATAATTAAGAGAACAACTACTAGAATATGAAGAAGTACACAAATCAAGAGAAAATAAAGTTTCAAAAACTATCAAGAAAACAGTGCAAATCATTATTGACTTGAAGACTGAACTCCAAGAAGCCAAAAGAACCAAAGAGGTCATAAGAAAACAACTCAGTGAAAAACAACAACATTGTGAAAAGCTAGAGGCTGAAATTGTCCTTCTAAAAAGGGAACTTGAGAAAGAACAGAAACAATCAAGATTTGAAAATAGTTCAAAAATATTGGACGACATTCTTCACAATCAAAGATCATCAAACAATAATACAGGAATGGGTTACGATCAAGAGAAATCCAATAAATGATCAAACTCTACATCACATGAAACTAATCAAATTCCTAACAGTTATGCAACTGCCTTTCAAAGCTCCTTCAAAAATAAAGAAGACAAGATAAAGATTGATTCAAATCAATAGAAATCTTCTCTCCCTACAAAATAAAATGAATAAAATGAATAAAATGATGAACTCCCAAAACAGTGGTGATGATGATCAACCAATAGAATTGAGCGATGAAGATCTTGAAAGGTTTTCAATTTTATTTTGATGATCTACTAAACTCCCCCTCAACAGAAAATATGAACAAAAGGAAGGAATGGATTGAAGGATTGTCTGCAATCTCAATATCATGAATTGATTGTGAAGCAAATCTTGATAACAAATTTGACCATTCCTTTCAAAATTGTTGGGAATTACAAACTGATGTCAATGGAAGACACTTCAGAACTTGTTTGATATGAATAATCAATGAAGGCCTTGAGGACTATTCAAAATCAACAATTAATATTTTGGTATGACAAACTCCTTGAAATATGTCCATAAAGATGAATGAACAACTTGAACTATGATGAAATCTTTAGCAATAGGATCAAACTTAAAAGGACTATCAACCTTGACTATCAACATTGTTAAGTCACATAAAGCAACCAACACTCTCTTTGATTATAACATTCCCAAAAGAATAAGAAACTTATGAAGAGGACTCTTACAACCAACAACAAGAGGTTATTGAGAAAATATCATGGTTTGAGGAGCTACAGGAGTGACATCACATTTACTTCCATTTGAGAAAAAATATGAGCATGAACAAGATCTAAATGTGAAGGAGATAGATATGATTGTATGGGCATAGAGTCATATCACTATTTGAGACAACAAAAAAAATGAAGAGGCTTTTTGGGTTAAAAATGAGTGAATAAATTGACTAGCATCATGAAGAAATTGTGAGCAATCTAAAAGGAAATGAAGATAGTTCTTGAGCAACATTTGTATAAATCTTGGCACACTCTTGAAGGAAGCTAAAGGGAAACATAATTAAAAGATATCTAGTGCATCATTAAAGCAACATGATTAGAAAAGGATTATAGATTAAAGTATCATGGAAGAATAAAACATGTCTTGAGTATTTGAGACAACATTACAACAACAAATGAAAGGACCATGGTAGAAGGTCCATTTTCTCTTGAAAAAGATTGATTATCTAAAATTAACAGTCAAAGAGGGAGAATTGTTGACAGGGGAGTTGCAAAATATTAGAAGGAATTTCCTTTTCCATTGATGTCAAAGTGGGAGAGATAAACAATAAAACAAGTCCAAAAAACAAAGCATGAAGATAGGGGGAGTCATCTCAAAGGACTCAAAAGGAATACAATACACATTCACAGGGAAAGAAAGATTGTTTTACTAAGTTTCCATCAATGGCAAAGGGTGATATTGTTGGAAATTTGGTTCTCATTGATGTCAACCTTGACAAAGAGGTGAAGTGCAATTGATTGACTAGTTTAAAGAGAAGCATTGTTAATGTGCCATGATGAGATGTATTAATGTCAACAAAGGTTTGAAGGAATGATGAAATAACATATCAAGTAAACAAGAATAGATGAACCTTGCATGAATATGTCAAATGTTGAGAAAATGTGTAACAACATTGTGAAGTGTTGAAGTGACATGAAGTGTTGTGTAACTACCTCTGAAATAACAATACTTATAAAGCTCACACATGAAGTCATCCTCCCTCCTCCTTACTGTTAGCACTCTGTAAATTTGTTTCGCTGAGAAACAAATGACAGAGGTAACCTACATACCAACTTTAAGACTGGAAACTATCCTTTCTAACCTAGAGAGGGCTCTCTCTGAGACTTATTATCTAACAGATAATGGCTTTGAATTGTCGGCTAGATTTATTGTGTTTGTGAAATGTTTTTGGTTTCGCTGGCAAGGAAATATAGAACCTTGGGCCATGGAGTCAACTTCCTGAAAGCGAGAGAAATTAATGACTTGGTAGATGAAACTTTGAGAGGATAAAGGCTAAGCAGGCAATGGTCTTTCAGTTCAAATGTCATTGTGTGGGGCGAAAGAAAGAGTACATAAAGCAACTCAAAGCACCATTGAAGATGAATTCTAAATTACTTAGAAGAAAACATAGAGTTTAAAACATAGAGTTTAAATGCTGAAGTCTAAAACACTGCGCGATGAATTCTAGACTTATTAAACGTTCCAATTTAAACAAAGGAAATGCATGAATATACAGAAAACATGAAGTACATACATAGATGGAATCACAGTACATCAAACCACCACCATTAGAATCTTTTTGTCAAAGCCTTAGGACTTATGCATTATATTTCAATCAGGTTCAAAGATTACTTTTAATAGTCTACTTCCTACACTACTTTTCCAACTCGGCTTACATTGAAATGATAGAATATATAGCAAAAATTGCGCCCCTTGGGCAACTATGCCTCATACTACTTCTAGAATTTCGGTTCCGATTATTTCCTGCCAGATGACCTTTTGAATAGAGTTTACTAAAAATGGAAACTCGACTGCACCCAGTCATGTCATAACCGACGTCTTCGTCATGATCGTTTAGTTATCAGTAAAATTCAATCATTAGGAGGTGATGCATCGGTGTTTCTCCTTTGAGTGGTTATCCAAATGATCAAGCGCACTGTCAGAAACTCCGCCACCCAACGTAACAAGCTCTGGTTGTTGCCGCACGATCACTGGCTGTAGTTGTTAGAATATAATGGATGTGCTTGTTTTACCATCGACAATAATAGGCCGAAGCCACCCTTCGAGCACCTTAACCTTGACATAGAATTACTCCAGAAGCAAACCCTAGGCTAGATAGTCAAACAAATGGTAGCGCACCTTTCCCCAAGGATAGCGCACCAAACAAGAGCTGATCAGATAGTCCAAACCATAATCAAGAGATAGTCCGAGCCAAAATCGAAATCTGCTAGCTGCAGCAGCTGCAACGACAACTCTCCTCCAAACTTGCGCACAAACTGGGCAACTACAGTGCGCACAAGTGCTACTTTGCAGTTCTGAGAATGCCTGCTAGAATGAAGATTGGCCTCCTGTATTTATACTAATTCTGGCTAACTACCTGGGCCGACTTCTCATTCTGGGTGCCTATTTACTTAGTATATAATATTTCTTTTGGCCGACTTCTTCTCTTGGAGGCTAATAACCTAATACAAATTATCCTCCTGAGCCGACTTGTCTTCTAGGGTTATTAGCCAACTCATTAGGGTTTCTTTTTGCTTCCTAGAATATTCTATTCTCGTTAGGTTTACACGTGGAGGTAAATACCTCCTGCAGCTACCATAATATCAACACTCCCTCCTAGCTAGGGAGGTATTACAGGTAATGGTCTTGAGCACAAACATACCATTCACCCGGTAGCATCAACATAGTTGTATAGACTATCTCATGACTAGATCATGAGCACCATCAGTGTCATCAGCTACATCATTTCTCGAAACCATACTCCATCTGAGTAATTAGACATGATGCTGGATAAGTCACTTACACCATAGAGTGACACAAGAGTCATTCTTCTAATCTGGACGTATGTCCTAGAAGAATAAATGTCCTGAACCATTTTCCGTCTGGGAAATCTCTGTCCATTGATCATCCATCTAGCTGATAATCATTTTCAACACTGATGATAGTCCTTGGAACAATATCATTCAATAGAACACAATTGTGTCTATCCATAGTAGTACACAACTACAATCCAGTGGTACACTACCACACCAAGTAGCACACAGGTACTTGATCAGTGATGTATAGTCACAAACAGTGGAACACATCCACCACAATAGTATACATCTACTGTCTAGAGACATATAGTCTTCATAACAATCATCTAATATCAACTTGCACAAAAACAATGTTATGATATAAACTGAATCATCTGGGCCATTCTTCCACTCACATCTGTGAGATCTTGGAAGAGCATCTGCCCTTAGAAGGTTAAACATCAATGATGAGCTATCTGGACTATTCTTCTCAAGCAAGGAAGAATAACTGCCCTGATTTCTAAGCCTGGACCATTCCTCCGACACTACAGAAAGTGTAACCTGGAGATAATGAGTCTGCCCTAAGGAATATCTGTCCCTGATTGTTGAACCTGGACCATTCCTCCGGCACCAAACAAAGTGCAACCTGGAGAGAATGAATCTGCCCTAATGAATGGTTGTTCGGACCATTTCCAAAGGAAATGATTGTCCTGCACCAACCTCCAAAACAAACCATTCCCCATGTTAACCACAATGGGAAATCGTTGTCCAGCGAGGTGCGCCAGTCTTCTTGAGTAACCCTCAAGAAGAGAGACTTCCCTAGACCATTCCCCATGTTAACCACAATGGGAAATCATTGTCTATGGTACATCAACAATCCATCGAACCATTTTCATTACGAAAAGGATCGTTTGATCTGGACCATTTTCCGAACTGGAAAATCCCTGTCTGTCAAAAATCTCAAACCACTTTCCGAACTGGAAAGGAACTGCTCATCCTTGACCATTTTTCGTACTGAAAAATGACTGCCCATAAATCAATAACACATCAGTGCTCCCTCCCAACCTGGGAGTCATCTTTTCCTTTTTCAATAAGGAAGTCATCTCCACGAGCTCCAACTTGAGTACGCAAACTCTTTCATCTTCGACATAAGATTTACCAAAATGCCTGCTTATCTGCTCATCCGTGGAGATATATATAGGAGAACCACTTTTTCCTTTCTGGACTTCATCACAGAGAATGTAATGCTTGATCTCAAATGTACTTCGGTTTTCTGGAACACTTGTTTTCTCTGAAGGCTTCATATAACTCTGATCAATAAAGTATATCATTGTTGGATTCCTCTTTGGTTCCTACTGGCTCACAACATCGTGGCAAGGGTCAAACTGGAACATATCCAAGTGGTACTTCTTTGGCCATCATGGGAGTTTGTCATGGATTAGCGATCCATCATCCTGAGCTTCTGAGTAACCATTCTGATACAATATCTCTGTTATAGAAAATCTTCACCATGCTTCTGTTGTGCATTGGAGGTTCTCCACCAAGTTGTCTTCTTCCATATGCATACAAGGGTCTCTTTCTAGTATGCCTCAAAGCCTTGAGGTTGCTCTTCATACGCTCTTTGTTCAATTGCTCTGGAGAACAGTCTTTGCATTCATCTGATGTAGAACTCCAACCCATGGATATTGCAGATGCTATAATGACTCATGTGGAGGTATGTCTGGTTTACTGGAACAAGTAATCATCATAGTCTTCTCCCTCCATATGGGAAAACCTCTAGTTCTGGATCTTGCAATGCTTGCATTCATATACATTGTTCTTCATCACAACTTCCAGTTCCTTTGCTTGATTGCTTTGAGTGAGTTCATATCAGGCTGGTAATCTTGTGATTCTCAATATAATGACTGGTTGTTCTGGCTTCTCTTTCTTTCTTGGAATTTTCATGTTCTTCCTCACGTTTTTCTTTAGCTCTTGGGTCCATGGAGTTTTTTATAGATTCCATGCCCTAAAGATTCCACTACTTCCTTTCATCATAGGATCATGGATGTGGATGGACAACCAGTGATAATTTAAGGATTCTTTTCGAAAAAGACTTCTTCTACGGTCGAACTGAACACATACTGTTTTTCATGGTTGCTACCATGGATATATACTTCATCATCTTCAATGGATCATAGGATTAACTCCCTCCTAATCCTTGCTTCATGTATGAGTGCATGTTTTTCTTTTGGAAATATATAATCGGCTCCCTCCATCTAACAGAGTCCACGCTTCCGTCTACATCCTTTTTGTCTTCTGCAAAGTGTCATAAGTCTTTCTCCAATTTCCTCTTGATTGCTGACTTCTTTCTGTCTTTGCTTCTTCTAAGTTTCTTCAAGATTGATTCTGATTTCGGCTTATCTTGTAATAGCTTCCACATGATTTGTTTGATGTATTTCATCCTTTCATGTGTATTATCTGACTTGTATAATGATAACAATACTTATCTTTTTGTTCTTCCATAGGTATAGTTCTTCTTGGAACATATTATAGATATACAAGATATGTACAGAGACTATGCAAACAAGATATGTACAAGAACTAAGAAGAGTATTGTTACCTTGTCTTTAGAGGAATAAGTTTGTTTCATCCTACTTAGTCTTCTTTGAAGGTTCCTTTTCTTTGGCAACTGATGCTTCATGTGTTTCCTTCCTTTTCTTTAACTCGAGACAATGATTCTTGTAGTGACCATACTTTCAACAGTTGAAGCATTGTATTTCTGACATATCTTTCTCTTGATTTGGCTTCTTCCTGGAGCCAAACTTCCTTTTGTTCCTGAAATCCTTGAACCTTGTTGTGAAGGCTTGATCATCGTACTTCTTTTGGGGTTTCTGTTTTGCATTGATCCTTGATTCTTCTTGAGCATAGCAAGTCCAAAGTTCTTCGAATGTAGGATACTCCTTCCTTGTGTTCATGCTTTTGGCAAATGCATCCCATGTCTTGGGAAGACCATTGAGTACTATGTTTACCGATTCCTTCTCTGAAATGATTTATTCAATAGCTTGTAGTTTATCTCTTAACTGAGAGATCCTCACAAAGTATGATGTTATGCTGTCATCATCATTCACCTTCATGTCATGGAGCTCATTCTTTAGACTCATTACTTGTCCAATGTTTATGATTGAGAAGAGGTTTGTTAGGGCATCGTACATCTTCTTCGATGAGTCAAGATGAGAGATGTAGGGTATCAAGTGATCTTTTATAGATTCCACTATGATACTCATGACATTGATGTCACCGTCTTTGAACTTCTCCATAACTGTAACGTTCTACGGTTCCTTCTCTTTTCCTTCTTCAAACTCTCGTTTCACGATCTTTCAATCCTTGTCTTCCACGCTCTGAAGTTAGAAGCTCCATCTAACTTGTTTTTTGACTTCATAGAGTAAGTCATGGCTGCCTTGGTCAACCCTAGATTTGACCAAAACCTCAAACTTGACGTCTTGGCTTGTTGAGAGTACCAGGAGATGCGCTAGGCTAGGGCGCATTGGTCTATCCGGAAATTAGGTCAATCCCTTCACTTAAGGTGCCTCAACGAGAGGATTAGGGTTTTTGTAATTGCACTTGCTAATAACCCTATCAACAATGCTTTTGGTGACAACTCCTGCTAGAAACCCTAGCGGTAGTTCTTCAACGAGCTTAATATCCTTATGGCTATGCTTCCTTCTAGTGGTTAGACTGAATGAAGGAGGCGTGGGCCCATAACCTGTTAGAATATAATGGATGTGCTCGTTTTACCATCGATAATATCACTATTGCCACCCAACCATAGGCCGAAGCCACCCTCTGAGCACCTTAACCTTGACAGAGAATTACTCCAGAAGCAAACCCTAGGCTAGATAGCCAAACAAAGGGTAGCACACCTTTCCCCAAGGATAGCACATCAAACAAGTGCTGATCAGATAGTCCAAACCATAATCAAGAGATAGTCCAAGCCAAAACCGAAATCTGCTAGCTGCAACAACTGTAACGACAACTCTCCTCCAAACTTGCGCACAAACTGGGCAACTGCATTGCGCACAACTGTTTCTCTGCAGTTCTGAGAATGCCTGCCAGAATGAAGACTGGCCTCCTGTATTTATACTAATTCTGGCTAATTGCCTGGGCCGACTTCTCATTCTGGGTGCCTATTTACTTAGTATATAATATTTCTTCTGGTCGAATTCTTCTCTTGGAGGCTAATAACCTAATACAAATTATCCTCTTGAGCCGACTTGTCTTCTAGGGTTATTAGCCAACTCATTAGGGTTTCTTCTTGCTTCCTAGAATATTCTATTTTCGTTAGGTTTACACGTGGAGGTAAATACCTCCCGCAACTACCATAATATCAACAGTAGTATGCATGTGGCGAGTTGGTGGGGAAGATGTCTGTTGGCTGTCGCTCGTTCTTTCCAGGTGGTGACGAAGGTCGGGGGACCACACATCTCCTCCAAAATTGTCACGCGTTTCAACTACACTTGTCCTTTTCAATAGGTGGGTTTACAACATCTGCGTGACGAATATCCACCGCGCGGGTGCCCGTCAGATTTCTTGTTTCTCGGCAGAAAACAAGACACGAGGGGAGAAAAATTTCGTGCCATGTTCAAAAGGACAAAAATGGGGTCATGTCAATCATGCCTCTGGCCTCACCTGCAATCTTAATACTCTGAGTGTTTTCCTAAGAGACCAGTTTCGTCTTTTCAGATTCTTCACTTGTCTCCACAAGACCACATTCCCTTTTAGCTTTGTTTGAGTGCTAGAAAGAGCCGCGTAGACGTTATGCATGGCCGATCCACATTCCTTGAAGTGCTCCACGATTCTTTCTTATGACATCCTCTGTTCCTCACACAACTGAATCATTACATCTTGCGCTTCTCTAAGCTGTCTTTTGAGCCAATTTGCATTCCCTTCTCGACTCTGCGACGTCGTCGTTTCGACAATCTTTTCTGCTAACTGTTTTCTCAATTCTCTGTTCTCCTGATACAATTCGGCAATAGCGATCTGCGCTTGCTTTAGCTGCTATGACGGCTCCTGAACCTCCATGTTTTTAGTGCCCGACCTTCTCCATCTTTCACTAATTCCCCTACTTGAACCTTCAACAAGTTCTAGCCGAACAACATGCATGAGTAACTTCTCAACAACAGATTGGGTGAGCGGTTTGCTGGGAGCTTGGGTCTCCTCGGGCTTCTTGATCAACCTCGACCTGCCTCTTTTCCGGGGTGCTAGTTGTTGGGATGACGAGTCTTCTATTGCCTTTCCTTTTCTTGCGGCCTCTTCCATTCTGGCCCCCATGCTGCGAAATGTTGTTTCCCCTGTGGGTAAAAGGAAGTCTCCTTTGGGGTCCCTCGGAATGTCGGCTGAAATTAGAAACGAATCCCAGTCTTTGTCCAACCGTCTCAATTTCTCAGCTACCAACAACTTGATTAATGATATATGGAATAAGTTCTTCCTCGACTAGTCAACTTTGGCCAGCCTGGACGCTGTCCGCCATCTTTTCTAGGCTTCGATGCAAGAAGAAAGGTAAGTTCAAAGGCCTTTTCCCTGTGAAATGCATCGACAACTGATGTGATGTGGGTATATTATGTCAGACCATCTTTCACAGGTGAAATACCTTCTAATCACCTTTAGGAGCTTATGGAAAGGCTCTTGGAGATACCGACTTAGAATGCTCGCTCCGACTTTCCCATTCAGGAAGTTTGGCTTGATAAAGTCTTCAAAGCATAATATGTCTAAAGGCATGCCCTTAGAGCACCTTTCACCGCATAGAGGGATCTCCGTCGCAGTTGACAGAGTTTCCTGCGTCACCCAGAATGTGATTCTCGCTGTTATAACCTAGGTCTGCACCCCAATCCTTTTCCCTCCTTTACCCTATCCATCCATTAATTCTGAGTTTTGTGGTTGCTCTCTTAACTTATCCTCCACTGTTTAATTATTCAACTTCATGGCCTCTGTTTGTCGTTGCTTATTTGCACCGTCTGTTTGCTTTCTTGAAAAGGATCACATGTTCTGGTCTGAGTTTCAAAGACTCGTCATCATATTCGCCCCTAACGAAGCATAGAGCAGGTCCATCGAGTCTTTTGTGTGTGCACATGAGATATCCATGTTCGACAAATCCATTGAAAGCTCAGTAAGCTTCCGCGGAAGCTAGCAGCCAATCAGGGCAGACCATGTCAAACTCGAAATACACGCAAACAACAGGTTGACATGATCGACAGTGAAGATCC
Organism: Picea engelmannii; assembly: GCA_009831015.1. NCBI lineage: Eukaryota > Viridiplantae > Streptophyta > Pinopsida > Pinales > Pinaceae > Picea > Picea engelmannii. Next base: position 13,138 of record ML807120.1, read on the forward strand.
GACGTTAATGCAAGATCGACGGTTCCCACGGTATTCGGGGTTTCATATGTGGAGAAAAGACTTTTTGTCGCGGAGTGCCTAACTCCCACGCTAATCCATATCGACAACATCCCCATCCTCCAGACGAATGGTCCTTGTTGCATTTTGAACCCCCCGACCGTCCTACCTTTAACGGGGGAGGGGGGTCCAGAATGGCGGTTTCCCTGTCGCGAGCCCTACCTAACGTGGTGACCCCTCAGGATTTCGGACCCCCCCCCTCTCCAAACTACTTACCGCCTACCCCCCCTCCGGAATCCTGTCGGATTGCCTCTTAATACCGCTCCTCTCACCACCCGACACTTGTCCTCCACTCACACTCCCATCACCTCCCACGTATCTTTCTCACCTTTCATTACATTACACCTGTCTTCCACCGCCCGATATCGTCTACCTCTCCGCATCTAACCCGCCTCTCACCACACACCACCTATCAACCTTCTGCCCAGATCGTAGATCGCGACCATATCAACAACCACGGTTCATTTCTGTGCCATAACATGCTCGGGCGTTAAAACCCTTGAGCGGGATGAAATCTAAACCATGATATCGTAGGGGAGCTACGTGACATCTTATAGGGGATTTCGGGCCCAAAGACGGTGTGGACCCAAACCACCCTCGACAACTCCCGAAATCACGTGCTTATATGATGTCAGGTCACCACGTCACTTCCACTCACATTCTTGATTCCTCTCTCCAGGTCATTTGCATCCATGTCATCCACCTCCACTAACACCCTTCCCCTATTGGGTGGTCACTTCCGCACACTCCAGTTCACGACCAGTTATGTCTTCTCCATGTCCGCTTGACTGACAACAGTACAAGTAGCAGTTAGCGGGGCCAACACAGGGTGTTTTAGCTGTCGAAAGTTCAGTAAAGCAATAGATAAGGCAAAGATCTGCCCATGCTACCGGTCACCTCCAGAGACCTCAAACAGTTCCCAGGCATGTCAGAGCTCGATACAGAGTTCCGTTCTATCACTCCAAGTCCTATTTCTGCCAATTCAGTTCCTCCAACGCATGCATCAGTTCTGTCTTAGAGACAATAGTAGTTTTTACTCGATCAATTCCAACATTTTCTTAGATTAGATTAAAGAGTGGTCTTCTGTGTGTGATAAGAACCACTTTTGTTGATCAAGTCCAGTGTGAAGTTCACACGCTGTATTCCATGCAATATCAGTTAGATTAATGAGTCTGTTCTACAAACAGTTACCTAAAATTAGGTCTCAAGCCCCTAAGGACCAGAACCTCTGCAACTTTGTTAAATAGGGGGTCTTTGAATGTTTTAAGGGGTGAGAAGTTTTTGGGAAGGAAAGTAGAAGCAACAAAAGAATTGGACCTGCTTAATTAATTGTAAAGTTTTCTACTTGGTGAATATATGTTGATGACAATTGTGTTTCTTACTCAAATCTTTATGTGTTGATTCTTACCTTGAATGCATATTTTTTGATGTGTGCAATGTACATTTTCTTACTCTTTCAACTATTGTTTTAGTTTATCTTTTGCTGATTATGCAACCTGTTATACAACTATTGTTCAGTGAAAGATCCACTATTTTGCAACCTGTTGAATGATTTGCATCTAGATATTTGTCTAGGTCTTGAGATATTATCTTAAGTCTTAGTTTCTGCACAACAAGTGGTTCATTGCATTGTTTGTTGTTGTTGTTTATGTGTATCTTTTCATACCTTCATTTGTCACTTAATACTCATACCATTAGCAAATGAAAACCTACTTTTACACTATGTGTCTTGCCCTACCAGAGTACCATCCTTGAAAACCTATCCTTAAGCTTACCAACAAAACCAACGTATAAAGGAATAATCATTCCAAATTGATAGGTGGCCTAGCTTTTCCCTTTAGCAGTCATGTGTAGACCTTAGGACCAACACTCACAATGGTCGTGTATAACCCATTAAACCTGAGAGTGAACTGTTCAACCAACTTCACATTGTATCCTTTGATCTTCTCACAATAGCACATATATCCGACCTATTCAAAAGATGCCCTGATATTCAGATATTCATTGATTAATGCCAAGTCCCGAGGTTTGGGCCTCACGGATCTGCCACTTCGCGCCTTCTTCCTTATGTCTTGGGATGTTGTCATGATGCAAATGTGTATTTGTTTCGAGTGTGCGGTAATGAATGATAACACCCTCTTTGCGTGGAAAATGGAGAATGATATACTTCGCAGAGACCTATCGGAATGGAAGTGACAACAACTTTGCGCGACAAGCAAAAACAACTCTCGGATTTCACTACGCGACTGCCAGGTGCTATGAAAACTTTAGGCCCAGAAGGAGATCGACGCTGTGATAAACAACAATGGTAGGCTCGTCACAGTAGGGAAGTGCGACAAAAAATCCTGGCGTGGTGGCAAGGCGCTGAGATACTTGTAGCGAGACACAAAATTTGGACGTGGAAAGAAGTTCAACGTGACATGAAAGAACTCCAACAAAGAGAGGCTGACTGCAAGAAGAACTATCATTCGGTGCACTAGATCGCATCGAACTCCAACATGCTTCAAACCATGACTACAAACGAAGGAGACACGATAATTTGAATGAACATACTCACAACACAACTGATGACAATCGACTTTCCCATAGCGAAAGGACCCAGGACTTGCAGAAAAAATCACAAACAATGCACAAACTAGGAAGGTAAAGGAGAAACACGCAAGGCGACTAGTCTTTATACTTGAACGTGCGAGGGATGGAATCATGGCAGAGGACGATAAATCCATGGTGACGAGAATTTGGAAGCAGGCTGAATATTTGCGCAACAAATTCGTGCGATGGGTACACTTTGAAGTGTGCAAAGTATAGATGATAAGAGCTGCAGAGTACACGTGATATGAGAGCCATGATTTCTTAACCTTTCTGACTTCATAATTAGGTGATGATGGTCGTTATATCTGTCGATGTGACCTTTATTCCAACAACTTGCCTCGATCTCTGGCACGTAAATTCCCTCTTTCTGACAGGACTCGATCTTTTGGGAAAAAGACATTTACAAGTCACACATGACTAATTAAGATGCCCTTTCCTGACTCCAAGGGCCAGACCCACCACTTGCTGACTTCAACCCATTCGTTATTCAATACCTGACTTCACAGGGTTCAACACATGAGCTACGACTCATCTAGGATTGACTCTAATTGAAAAAATTACGGTGCTAACATTTGGCTCCAATGGGGATGTTATCTTCTCGGTGAGGTGGCAAAGAACAGTAGATCAAGTGCTTGACCATTGGGCTTTATTTGATTTGTAGACTCTAAAACAACGAAAAAGAATCATCCCAGACCTTCTTGACACAGTCACGACCAAACTTAGCATAAACTTAGGGTCTTCACTTTGGGCTTTAATTTTCTGCTGACTACTGACTCGAAACACCTTCTTTGAAAACATAAAAATGGCTATTTACAATGACATAACAAAATGAAAAAGACTTACTAAACCAGATAATGTTTAAGGAATCTTCCATTCACAGGTCCCCCATCGGTGAGCTCTCCATTAAGCTCTTGTAGCAAATATGCGTTGTTCCCATGATACGCGACAATCCTGAAAGGCCCCATCCAAAGATGATCAAAATTTCCGTGTTTCCCTTTGTCTTCGTTCCTCGCGTCCCACTTCAGTACCAAATCATTTACCTTGAAATCCTCTTGCTTAGTCTGTTTATTGAAAATCTTCTTCATTCTGTCTTGGTGAAGCTATGATTGGTTGAAAACTTGTTCCCTCATTTGTTGCGCATGAACCAATTGGTTTATCCTCCTTTGAGCGTCGTTTGGTTCGGCTTCTTGTTCTTGCAACAATCTCCTGACTGACAATCCCGATGAGGTGGGGAAAACTGCCTCGGTGCCATATACAATTTGGAAAGACGATGTGGAGATGGACTTTTTGGTAGTGATTATGTCAACCCGTAGCACGTAGATAAGCTTTTTGTGCCAAACCTTCTTGTTGTCCCGCAGGAGTTTCTTAATAATCCTAGTTAAACTCTTGTTAGATGATTCCGCCAATCCATTACCCCGTGGGTAATAAGCTGTAGAATGTCCCAGGGTTATGTTGTAATTGTTACAAAACTTCTCCATCTTCTTAGACTTGAACGCCACTACATTGTCCGTGATGATTTTCACTGGGCAACCAAATCTAGACAGGATATTGGTCTCTAAAAATTGAATGATAACTGTGTCAGTAGCTTTCCTTGTGGAGACCACTTCAATCCATTTGGCGAAGTAGATCGTGGACGTTAGTATCCATCTATGTTGAGCTGAAGATGGCAGATGAATCTCTCCTATAAAATCTAGACCCCATTGCATAAATGGTGCTTAGACAGAGATAGGATTTAAAGGCAGGGGTTACAGCTTTCTTTTCCCATCAAATATCTGGCATTCGTGGCAATTGGAAACTTCCTTGTATACATCCGCAAAAACACTGGGCCAATAGAATCCCGACCTCAAGATTTTTTGCACGGCGGTCTTTTAGTAATGATGCCCCCCCGCAGTCTCCTTTGTGGAACTCCTTGATAACTTGTTTTGTGTCTCCCTCCAACAAACAATTCAGCAAGGTCCCTCCTCGATCCTTCCAATACAGAGAGTTGTCCAAGATGCAAAACTTAGCCGCTTTCAACTTCAAAAATCTGGCTTTGTTTTTTCTCAACCCCAGAGGAGCTTACAAATTCCTTAACACGTAAATAATGTCAGCGTACCAAGGCGAATCGATGAATTTCTGAGATACCTGCGTGACCGTTTCTTCTTGTGGATTCTTCGACAGATCAATGATGAAATTTATTCCCAAAACATCACAGTTCGACTGGGCCATCAATTTTGCAAGCCCTTGACCCTTAATCATCTTTGTAGGTTTGATTTCGAGGTCATATTCCAACATGACTGGGATCCATTTACCCCTTCTCCCTTCAGGATCAAGCCGAGTCAGGATATCCTTGATGGAATTGCTAGGCACATAAGCAATGATGCGAGAATGCAGTATATAAGTCCTGAATTCCTTGAGTGCCTTCACCAAGACATATGCTTGTTTTACCATGATATCATACCTTAGTGGGGAGTCTCTCAATGTCTTGCTGAAATAGGCTATAGGCTTTTCGAAATTATGCTCATTCTTTTGTAACAAGATGCTAGTGATGGTATGTTTTGAGGCGAAGGAAAATAAGATAAAGTCCTTTGTGAAATCTGATCTGGCTAACAATGGAGCTTTGGTCAATGCCACCTTGATGTCTTCGAATGAATTCCTGGCTTCAGTTGTCCATTTTATCTCATTACCTTTCCTCAATATATTCGTGATGTGCTTTATAATCTCAGCCAAATTTGGAATGAACCTCCTCAAAAAAATTACCCTTCCTAGGAAAGACTGCACCTCTTTCTTGCTCCTGGGAGTGCTGATCTTCAGAATCCCTTCCACCTTGTTGGGGTCTATCTTTATGCCTTCCTTTGAGATGATATGTCCCAACAACTTTCCTTCTTGCATCTCGAAATTTGATTTTTTTGGATTTAACGAGATGCCAAACTTTTTGCATTTTTGGAAAACCTTCTTCAGATGTTCAAGATGTTGTCCATCGGAATCAGAAAACACCGCGATGTCATCCAAGTAAATCACAATAAACTTGTCTTTCTCCTCAGCAAATGCTATATCCATGGCCCTTTGGAAAGTTGCTCCAGCGTTCATAAGCCCAAAAGGCATCTTTGCATACATGAACGTACCCCACGGTGTTGTAAAGGTTGTCTTCTTCTGGTCGTTTGAGTGCACCATGATCTGATTGTGACTAGGAAAACCATCCAACATTAACATTTTTTGGGATCCAACCACCTTCTGCAGGGTGTAATCCATCTTAGGAAGCAAGTTGTTGTCTTTGAGGGACACTTTGTTCAGATTACTAAAGTCCACACATAACCTTATTTCGCCACTCTTCTTCCTTACAGGCACAAGGTTAGCCACCCACTTTGAAAATCTCAAAGACACAATAATTTTGGCATCAAATAGTTTCTTTACCTCATTTTCAATCAACGACAACAATAGAGGGTTGATTCGTCTCAACTTTTGCTTGAAAGGTTTCCGATCTTCCTTGACGAGGATTACATGATGAATTACTCCAGTGTCATAGACCTTCAAGTCTTCATACCTCCATGCAAAAACGTCAGGGAAATATTTCATGAGGCTGATATACCTCTGCTTGATTTTCGGACTGAGTGTCTTTGGAAGTCTGATTATATTATGATTCTCTTGAGTACTAATGTTGCAATCCTCAATATCTTCATCATTCACAGTGATTCTAAGATTTCTGGCTACATCATTTTCATCAAACAACTTTTCTAATGGGACCAAACCTTTGGGGATAATGTTGTTTTTTAGCTGCACTATATCCTTTCCAACTATTTGATTCTGAAAGGGGTCATCGTTACTTTGCATAGCTACATCTTCATCCTCTTCACAACAATACTCATCATCAATATTCAAGTTAGCGAACTCATCGCTCATTTGGAGGAATCTCTCCCCCTGTTTGTCATCTTCAAACACTTTCCAATATTTGATGTTATCAGGTACTGCGGGCTTGTGTTTGATTTCAATTTCATGCTTCCTATTGGGAAAAATTGGAATTTTGAACACCGAAGCTGAGGTGGCCAAGGCATCTGCAATTTGATTTTGCCCCCCTGGGGATCACTGACAAATTGTACTCTGAAAACTCTTAAGGAGATCCAACACTAGATTTCTATATTCTCTTAGTCTGGGATGCTTGGACTGGTGTATACCCTTTACCTGATTTATGATGAGCTCATAATCTCTATGCACCACTATCCTTTTAGCACCCAATTCCTTTAAAGTTCTCAAACCTAGAATTAATGCCTCATATTCATCCAAGTTATTTGTACAATCAAAGGCGAGCTTGTAAGAGTAGATTTTTATGCCCACTTTGGGAGGGTTGATCCACACACCAACTCCAGCTCCCCCCCTGCTGACAGCTCCATCGAAGCGCATATTCCACATTTCATTTTCTGTACGGTTTCTCTGATCTGTGATTTCCTTTGTTTGATGCTCGGCCTTGTCTTCGACAATCATGACAGTTGTTGGCTCCCCCTCTTCAAAACTCAAGTCATTATAAAAAATAGAGGAGCCGACTTCGGTGTTGACAGACTAGATAGGATGATTATTCGGTTGGGCTTTGCTACTCACCATGTACTTGAGCAACACTTCTCTGTACAGTTTTCTTTCTTGGCCGAAAATAGGGATGGTAGCATAAGACATGTCCATCTGCAAGGGATGGTAGCATAAGACATTTCCATCTGCAAGGTTCCTTTTAATTTTGCGGTGCAAGGATAACAATATGCCGAATTTTGGGGGAATGTCGGCAACCACCACGTCCATGACCAGATTCTTCGATGGAATTTGAGATAATGACACGACCAAGTCTTTGATCAAACCCAAACATTTCACCTTTCTTGAGTGGAAAGAGAAAAGATCTTTATAAGGTCTTGTGACGTCCAATCTTAACTCATCCATGACCACTTTTGGCATGAGATTATGTGACGTGCCCGAATCCAACATGGCGTTATGCAAAGTCATGTCATGAATTTTGAGACTGACATAGAAAGGAGGAACATCATCAGTATCGCCGGTTTCTGCTATGCGCTGACCAAATAAGATGGCAGGGTGGTCGTCTTGGATGTTCAGGGTGTCGGGAGCTTCCTCCATCTTTAACATCTTGATGATTTGGTTTCTATACTCTCCCTTCTTGATTAGCTTATTAACAGGAACAAAGATTTTGATTTTGGCCATTTCGCTCTCGAAAATAAAAGGAGGAGCTTTATCTACCTCTTCGACGCCCATTTCCTTACTTGCCTCAGACACTTTCTTTAGGGATTCTTCCTTTGATTTTCCTTTCTTTGTCGCGTCCCTTGCTGAATTATCTTTCTTTGGTTGGATTGAAGGAGTATTCACTTGGGATTCCTTTGTGGGATTTGTTTTCGGAGGCTCTGCAAGCGTCTTTCTACTCTTGAGGTTATATTTCTTTTGAAACTGCATGATTGCATTGTGATATCCCTTCCCGAACTCCTTTGTTTTTGAAGACAACGTATCATCATTCTCCAGCATAAAACCATCATTCGTGTCCATAAACTGATCGTGTTCTCCCTTTGTTAAGAACACGTATGTATTCGTATCCTCGCAACAATGCATATGGTCTTGGATCATCTGGTCAAAGTCTTCATTTACATAGTTGTTTTGGAAAGGGGGTCTTATCTATTGATCACCTTGATCTCTCTGGTCCCTTTGCCTGATCTGTGGAACTGGAGCTCTTCTAAAGTTTTGATTTCTAGGCTGAAAATCGTTTTTCTCCCTGGTGGCAGGGTTGTTTTCCACGGACATCCTTTCCATAGTCTTCATCATCAAATCGATTTTTTCCTTTGACGACTGAGACATAGAGGGTTGTGCATCCCCTTCGGGATTCTTCCCATTTCTGTCAAAATTTTGTTTGATCTTTCCCGATGCCATCGTATTTACTTCAACTTCAATCACGTGGCTCATCATAATGCCTAAGGTATCAGATCTTCTTTCTCTTAGCAGCAAGGCAAAATCAATGTCAAAAGAATCAGCGTATCGAAGCTGGGTAGCTCTGGGAGGCGGTTTGACTTCCGTGGGGATTGAGTTATAAACCTTCATGAATCTAGCCGAAAAATCTTGCACCGTTTCCTCTAGTGATCTTTTTATATTGTTATATTGAGTTAGTAATTGCAGAGGATTCTTTTTATCACCCCATCTGGCTAGAAACAACGTTTCAAAAGATGTAAAATCAGGGATGCTCACTGCTTGAAGGGCCTTGAAATATTTTCTGACCTCCCCTGAGAGGCTCTATGCAAACAATCTCATTTTTGTGTCCTCACGATCGACCTCTTCCAGGTCCACAAAATCATTAAACCAATCCAAGTGCTTTTGGGCAGAAACATTTCCCTTGGCATCATATAACTTGATCTTCTGATTATAGTTCTGGGGAAAATCATGTAGTTGGGCTGGTAAGGCAAGAGGGGCGAATCTAGCGGACATGACGCTAGGAGGGTTTTGAGCTTGCTAGGTGGTTCGAGTGGGGATTATGGTAGTTCGTGTGGGGTTAGTTGGTATCAAATGTTGGAACCTCTTCTCATCGAAGACTATTTCATCCAAGTAGGATTCTGATCTAGACCTGAACAGAGTTTGTTCGAACAATGTATCGAAGTCAAGGTCGTTGATGCTTTGTACTCCGTCCTTGGGTAAAGATAAGTTTCTGTCCAGGTAATAGAATGGGTCTAGTTTTCCTTTGCTTTGCGCAAAAGTTTTTTGGGATCAGACACGGGCACTACATGTTCTCGATCAGGGTTCTCTCAGGTATAAACTTTATTTGGAGCCAAGATTTCTGATTTTGACTACTCTGTGCTATTGGTCTTATTTATTGGAGTCTCTAGGGTGAAAAAGGTTTCAACCAATATAGATGTTTGGCCCACTGTTACCCTTAGGGGTCAAAACTACAACTTTAGTTGTTTTCCCAAGGAATTTTTTTTCAATTTCGTCCTCGACAACAACGCCAAGATTTTAGCGCTCTGTAAATTTGTTAGGTTGAGAAAACAAATGACAGAGGTAACCTACATAGCAAATTTAAGATTGGAAACTAGCCTTTCCAACCTAGAGAGGGCTCTCTCTGAGACTTACTCTCTAACAAATAATGGCTTTGAATTGTTGGCTAGATTTATCGTGTTTGTGAAATGTTTCTGGTTTCGCTAGCAAGGAAATACAGAACCTTGGGCCATGGAGTCAACTTCCTGAAAGGGAGAGAAATTAATGACTTGGTAGATGAAACTTTGGGAGGATAAAGGCTAAACAAGAAATGGTCTTTCAGTTCAAATTTCGTTGTGTGTGGCGAAAGAAAGAGTACATAACGCAACTCAGAGCACCATTGAAGATGAATTCTAAATTACTTAGAAGAAAACACAGAGTTTAAATGGTGAAGTCTAAAGCACCGCGCGATGAATTCTAGAATTAATAAACGTTCCAATTTAAACAAAGGAAAGACATGAATATACAAAAAACAAGAAGTACATACATAGATGGGATCACAATACATCAAACCACCATCATTTGAATCTTTTCGTCAAAGCCTCAGGGCTTTTGCATTATATTTCAATCGGGTTCAAAGATTACTTTCAATAGTCTACTGTCTACACTAGTTTGCCAACCCGACGTACATTGAAAGGATAAAATATATAGAAAAAACTGTGCCCCTTGGGCTGCTATGCCTCAAACTACTTCTCCTAGAATTTCGGTTCCGGTTATTTCCTGCCAAATGACCTTTCGAATAGAGTTTACTAAAAATGGAAACTCGACTGCACCCAATCATGTCATAACCAACGTCTTCGTCCTGATCGTTCAATCATCAGTAAGATTTAATCATTAGGAGGTGATGCATCGACGTTTCTCCTTTGATTGGTTACTCGAATGATCGAGCGCACTGTTAGAAACAATGCCACCCAATGTAACGGGCTCTAGTTGTTGTCACAGGATCACTGGATGTAGTATGCACGTGGCGAGTTGGTGTGGCATATGTCTATTCGTTGTCGCTTTTGATTTCCAGGTGGCGAGGACGGTTGGGGTACCACACATCTCCTCCAAAACTGTCATGCGTTTCACATACACTTGCCTTCTCAACAGGTGGGTTTACAACATCTGTGTGATGAATATCCACCGTGCGGGTCCCTATCAGACTTCTTGTTTCTCAACAGGAAACATGACACGAGGGGAGAAAATTTTTGTGCCATGTTCAAAAAGACAAAAATAGGGTCATGTCAATCATTCCTCTGGCCTCACTTGCAATCTTAATACTCTGAGTGTTTTCCTAAGAGACCAATTTTGTCTTTTCAGATTCTTTACTTGTCTCCACAAGACCGCATTCCCTTTCAGCTTTGTTTTTGCATTGGCAAGAGTTGCGCAGACGTTATCCATGGCCGATCCACATTCCTTGAAGTTCTCCATGATTCTTTCCTCTGACATCCTATGTTTCTCACGCATCTAAATGATTATGTCTTGCGCATCTCTGAGTTGTATTTTGAGCCAATTTGCATTCGCTTCTTGACTCTGCAATGTTGTCATTTCGATAGTTTTTTTTGCTAACTGTTTTCTCAATTCTCTGTTCTCCTGATACAATTCGACAATAACGAGCTGCACTTGCTTCAGTTGTTGCGACGACTCCTGAACCTCCATGATTTCGGTGCCCAACCTTCTCCGTCTTTCACTAATTTCCCTGCTTGAACCTTCAACAAGTTCTAGTCGAACAACGCGCATGAGTAATTTCTCAACAACAGATTGGGTGCGCGGTTCGCTAGGAGCTTGGGTCTCCTTGAGCTTCTTGATCAACCTCGGTCTGCCTCTTTTTCAGGGTGTTGGCTATTGGGATGACGAGTCTTCTATTGCCTTTCCTTTTCCCACGACTTCTCTCATTCTTGCTGCAACGCTGCAAAATGTTGTTTCCCTCGTGGGTAGAGGGAATTCTCCTTTGGGGTCCCTGGGGATGTCGAATGAAATTAGAAATGAATCCCAGTCTTTGTCCAACCGTCTCAATTCCTCGGCTACCAACAACTTGATCAATGATATATGGAATAAGTTATTCCTCGGTTGGTCAGCTTCAGCCTGGACGTTGTCCGCCATGCTTTCTAGGCTTCGATGCAAGAAGAAATGTAAGTTCAAAGTCTTTTTCCCTGTGAAATGCATCAACAGCCTGATGTGATGTGGGTATATTCTATCAGACCTTCTTTCACAGGTGAAATACCTTCTAATCACCTTTAGGAACTTTTGGAAAGGCTCCCGAAGATACCGACTCGGAACGCCCGCTTCGACTTTCCCATTTGGAAAATTTGGCTTGATAAAGTCTTCAAAGCATAATACGTCTAAAGGCATGCCCTTAGACCACCTTTCACCACGCGGAGGGATCTCCGTTGTGGCTGATAGAGTTTCCTTCGTCACCTGGAATTTGATTCCCGCAATGGTCACACATAACCCATTAAACCTGAGAGCGAACTGTTCAGCCAGCTTTGCGTTGCATCCTTTGATCTTCTCACAATAGCGCATACATCTGACCTATTCAAAATATGCCCTGATATTCGATCTTCGTTGATTAATGCCAAGTCCCGAGGTTCGGGCCTCACGGCTATGCCACTTCGCGCCTTCTTCCTTATGTCTGGGGATGTTTTCATGATGCAAATGTGTATTTGTTTCGCGCGTGCGGTAATGAATGATAACACTCTCTTTGCGCGGCAAATTGAGAATGATATACTTCGCAGAGACCTGTCGGAATGACAGTGACAACAACTTTGTGCGATAAGCAAAAACAACTCTAGGAGTTCGTTGCGTGGCCGCCAGGCACTATGAAGACTTTCAGCGCAGAAGGAGGTTGAAGCTGTGATAAACGATAATGGTAGGCTCATCACAGTAGGGAAGCACGACAAAAAATTCTGGCGTGGTGGCAAGGCATTGAGATACTTGTAGTGAGATACAGAATTTGGACGCGGAAAGAAGTTCAACGCGACATGAAAGAACTTTGACGAAGAGAGGCTAACTGCGAGAAGAACTATCATCCGACGCACTAGCTCGCAACGAACTCCAACAAGATTCAAACCATGACTGCAAACGAAGGAGATGCGACAATTTGAATGAATAGACTCACAACACAACTGATGGCAATCGACTTTCCCACAGCGAAAGGACCCAGGACTTGCAAAAAAAATCACAGACAATGCACAAACTCAGAAGGTAAAGGGGAAACACGCAAGGCTACTGGTATTTATACTTGAACGGGTGAGGGATGGAATTATGGTAGAGGACGATAAATCCATGGTGACAAGAAGTTTGGAAGCAGGCTAAAGACTTGCGCAACAAACTCGCGAACGGGTACACTTTGAAGTGTGCAAAGTACAGATGATAAGAGCTGGATAGTATACGTGATATGAGCGCCGTGATTTATTAAGCTTTCTGACTTCATAATTAGGTGATGATGGTCGTTATATTTGTCGACGTGACCTTTATTCCAAGAACTTGCCTCGACCTCTGGCACCTAAATTCCCTCTTTCTGACATGACTTGATCTTTTGGGAAAATGACCTTTACAAGTCACACATGACTAATTATGACGCCCTTTCCCGACTCCAAGGGCCAGACTCGCCACTTGCTGACTTCAACCCTCTCGTTATTCAATACCCGACTTCACACGCTTCGACACATGAGCTACGACTCATCTAGGACCGATTCTAATTGAAAAAATTACGGTGCTAACACTTACAATGCTAGCAAGTAATGTTATGAAGAGATACCAAGTCGGTCCTACTCAAGCCTACTCAAAAAGAGTATATGGTGTTGATGTTCGCATTGATGCAAAAAGGATCATGTGTGTGTGTGTTTACAAGTGTAATAAAGAAAAGGGGTGCACGTGAAAAAGTAAAAAATGAATTTTACTGGTATATTTTACTAGTATATTTAAAAGTGTGTGTTTACAAATATAATAAAGAAAAGGGGTGCATGTGAAAAAGTAAAAAAATGAATTTTACTAGTATATTTTATTAATATATTTAAAGATGCATGTAAAGAAGTCAAATAAATATTTTACAAGCCCGTGGTTTCAAGTCCATGGTTTTTGGAAGTAAAAGTGCACATGAAAAATTCAAAGGAAATATTTTACAAGCCAATACGGTCAAGTTTGTCGTTTTGGAAGTAAAAGTGCATGATTAAAAGTCAAAGAAATATTTTACAACTGGTTTTACTATTGGTGTTTTCAAGCCAATGGTTTTGGAGGCCCGTGGTGTTTTCCCATGGTATTTGCAAAGGTGAAATAAAAATAATTAATGGTTCAATAAATCATAATTGAAAAGCTTTCATGTAGATATTATGAATAAATAAAAAGGAGAGGAGGAAATTTGTTCTTAATTAAATGACAAATTATTGTTAGTTTATTAAAATAAAATAAAGAGGTGCAATGGTTCATTGTCGAAGAAACACAATGGTTCAATAAATCATAATTAAAAAGCTGTCATGTAGATATTATGAATAAATAAAAGAGGAGGAATTTGTTCTTAATTAAATGACAAATTATTGTTATTTTATTAAAATAAAATGAAGAGGTGCAATGGTTCCATGTTGAAAAGACACATCGGTTCAAATTCATACCTATTGGAATACTATATAAATAGAAAGGTATAGTGAAAGGAGGACGACTCAATGAGCTAATTTAGAAGATCAGAAACATAAGCAGAGTCCAAGGAAAAACTATAAACATTCACATGAAGTGAGGGTGGAAGGAAGGAGCAAGGGAGGATTGCAGTCCTCTACAGGTTGGAGCCTGAAGAACAATGAGTTGTAGCGTCCTCAAGTTGGTGCTTGAAAACAGAGGATTGGAGTCCTTTACTGGTTGAATCTTGATCTACAGGGAGTTGGTTCTTCCTCAAGTTGGTGCTTGAAAACAAGGGATTGGTATCTCCTTGAGTTGGTGCTAAAAAACAATGGATTGGTGACTCCTTGAGTTGGTGCTAAAAAACAAGAGATCGATGTCTCTTACAGTTGGTGCTCTAAAACAGGGGATTGGTGTCTCCTTGAGTAGGTGCTCAAAAGAAAGAAGATTGGTGTCTTCTACAAAATTGTAACTTGTAACTAAAATATAAATTTCATATTTATTATATTTAAATTATGAGTATTTTTCTTTCTTGTTGATCAATTGTTATGGTTAATAAATTTAAGAATTGGTTAAAATTGTGAAAAAGGAACCAATATTGATTCACTCTCCCCCGCGCCGCACCCCCACCCCCTCTCAGTGTTGAACATCATTTCACAAGTTATGTTTTATTATGATGTGGTTTATGCTTAAGGTATACTTGGCATATTGATGATGGCTTGACACATGATTGAGGTAAATCTTGGCTACTTGATTGAGTAAGGTATTCTGGTATATCTGATTCAACATATGGCATGGTTGTTATGGTTCATATCTTTGAGATGATTGTTCATGGTTGAAGTATACACTTTATGTATGGTGGCATATGCATGAGGGATATGCATTGGTTCTTCATTGATGATATGGTCCAGGTTTAAACTTGATTGACACTATGGTATATGGTACAGGTTGTATTCATGTTTGACATATGGTACATGATTGTATACTTATCATTGATGGTGTAGTTGGTATATCTTATTGTTCATGATTGATTCATATATGTTGGTACATAGTTGATGGATGATATGGTTTAGGTTTTGGTATAACACAGGTTGATGGTCTAGGTTACAGATTGATGGTACAGTGATAGTGACAGGTTGGATACAGTGATTTGATAGTGACAATGGCAGTGATTATAGTAGCGAAAATTGGTCTACATTTATATTTCAGGGCGACAGGACGGGGCAAGGAAATGGGGTTGTAGCCTTCTTCCGATTGGTGCCAGAGAACACAGGGAGTTGGAGCTTCCTTTAGGTTGCAACCTGAGAATTAGGGGGTTGTAGCCTCCTTTTGGTTGAAGCCAGAGAATTCAGGGAGTTGTAGCTTTCTTAAGGCTGGAGCCTATAAATAGGGGGTCGTAGCCTCCTTCTAGTTGTAGCTGGAGAATTGGGAAGTTGGTGCTTCCAATGAATATATTCTTTTGATATATAATAAAATCATTCTGTGGTTTTCTCCCATTTTGGTTTCCCTGTAAATTTTGGTGTACTGTGTATCTGATGTGATATTGATGATGTGATGTTGCTTATGATGATATATTAAATGTTAATGATAAACTATTGAATATTGTTGAAGAATATATACTGTGGTTAAAAGTAAGAAAATCACTAATACCGATTCACCCCCCCAGCCTCTCAGTATTCCAACAATTAGTATTAGAGCAGGTCCTTCAAGAAATAGTCTAACCACTGGAAGGAGATCATGGATTACACTAATATTGGAGTACCACAATTTGATGGCCAGGACTATGCCTTTTAGAGTAGAAGGATGAAAAAATATATGCAGACACATGGGTTTGATGTGTAGCGAGCAGTAATAGATCGATACAAAGCACCAACCACTCCCCTAATAGATAAGGATGGAAAGAAACTTGAAGAAAATGATTCAAGGGCTATAAATGTTATCCTGAATGGTTTGACTAAATCAATACATGTCAATGTTATGCATTGTGAACCCACAAAAGAAATTTGGGAAAAACTTTAGAATATCTATGAAGGAGACTACAAGGTCAAGGGAGCTAAACTTTAAACCTTTATAGTCAAGTTCAAACAATTGAAGATGAAGAAAGATGAAGACATTGCAGCTTACTTTCTATGAGTCGATGAAATAGTGAACAATATTAAAGGTTTGGGAGATGAAATGAAAGAAAAATCGTTGTTCAAAAGGTACTAAGGTCTCTACCAATGAGATTTGATCCGAAGATTTCAGCTCTAGAAGAAAGAGTGGGCCTAGCTACATTAACCATGGACAAGTTACATGGGATACTCATAGCCTATGAGATGAGAATAGAGAAAGATAATCCAGTTACGAAGGAAGCAACATTTAAGGCATATAAGAAGAGAAAGAAAAAGAACAAGCAAAATCCAAAATCATATTGTAGTTGCAGCGATGATTAAGAGGAAGATGAAGAAATGGAAAATTTTGTAAGAAAGTTGAAAAGATGAACCGACAAGTAAAAATGTATGCTTCCATTCAAATGTTTTAATTGTGGTGGTATTGGTAATTTTTCTTCTAAATGTCCTCATGCTAAGAATAAAGAAAGTGATGAAAAATAATATCATCAAAAGAAAAAGAAAAATAAAAAGGGTAGAAGAAACAAAAATAAATTCTTCAAGAAAATTCTTTGCACCAAGGAAGACATTTCCTCATCAGACGAGGATGCAGATAGTGACAGTGATACATAAATACTACTCTTCATGGTGGTAGAAGATTTTGAAGGAGGAGAAGTCGATCTCAGAGTAGAATTAATGAGTGTCTTAGAATATCTAAGGAATGAAAGGAAGAAAATCAAATCACTCAAGGAAGAACTAAAGAGGAAAGAATGATCTCAGAATCCCAACTCAGAAGAAGTCGAGCAGATGATCATGAAGTTAAAAATCCAGGTAGAAGAAGACAAAAGAATTGAAGAAGCACTCATAAATCAATTGGAATATAAGGAGAGGATGATTGAAGGCTTGGAAACAGAAATATTCACTCTAAGAAAAGATATTCATAAGAAAGACATGAAACAGAACAACGCCAAAATATTAGATGATATCATTAGCAATGAAAGGCCATACTATGATATATATCGGCTAGGATACAACCAGACAAAGAAAGGCTCAATATCCAAGACAACAGAACAAGAAGCAAAACAAAGAAACTATGCATAAATATTCATAGGATCTTCTAAGAAGGAAGAAAACAAGAAGATCCAAGAATAATATTACAGAGACACTGCACCACCCAGAAGATTAAAAATTTAGAATCAACAACAACCAACAATAGAAATACCTTGAGAAGAAGGATTCAGAAGAGAAGCACCATTCAAAAGATATTCCAACCCAAGATATTAAACTATTTTTCTTGGTTTATGTTAATGTAAAAATTTTGGGCACAAAGTTGTGAATTGTAGAGTCAATGCCAAGAACATAAACAACTATGAAGGATACATAAGAAATGGTTATCCAAGAAGGCCTCATGAATCATAGAGAAGAAACCACACCAAATTTTAATCTTTGAATGATGAAGTAGAATGCTACAAATGCAACAATTTTGGTTACATGGCCAAGAATTGTAGATTGATTGTTCCTCCAAGAGAATCAATACAAAATATCAAAAATCATAAGCATGAACCATAAAGGATATGGATAAGGAAGCATGATCAATTCAACACTGAAGAATGCATGCTTGCTCTACAATCTCAACACAAGAAACGTGGATGGTATGTTGATAGTGGCTGCTCAAAACATATGACAGGTGACAAGGAAAAGTTTCTAACTTTGAAAAAGGAAAGAGATGGATCAATTTCATTTGACAATGACAACTCAGCTAGAATTATACGAAGAGGTACATTCAAGCTTGGAAGCAAGGTTGGCAAGGCATAAAATGTTCTATTGGTTGAAGACATGAAGAACAATATACTAAGTGTAAGTAAAATGTGTGATCAAGGACATAGACTTGTGTTTGACTCAGAAAAATGTGAAATAAGGAAAGCATGATCATGCAAGTTGGTGGCTACAGCTACAAGAAATCCAAGAAACATATTTGTACTAAATGAAATTGGAAAAGAAATATGTTGCTTAGGAAAGGAAGATGAAAGTTGGCTCTTGCAAAAAATAATGGGTCACATAAATTTTGATAATCTTGTCAAAATTAGCAGAAAGGAAGTAGTAAGAGAAATGCCCGATATATCGAAACCAACAAATACTCTATGCAAGAATTGTATACAGGGAAAACAAACCAGGGCCAAGTTCAAATCAAAAGAATACTTCACAACAAAACCACTATAAATTGTACATACTTATCTATGTGTACCGACACGAATGAAGGGATTGAATGGTGAACATTATTTTATGCCGTTGGTTGATGACTACACAAGAATGACTACAATTTGTTTTCTCAGGAAAAAATCAGAGGCATTTGAACACTTCAAGATATACAAAGACATGGTGGAGACCGAGATGGATCTAAAAATCAAGTGTTTGAGATCAGATAATGGATGAGAGTTTACATCAAAAGAATTCATGGATTTATGTGGAAAACATGGAACAAAGAGATAGTTCTCAGCAACCATGACACCTCAACAAAATGGAGTGGTTGAAAGGAAGAAAAAAACAATACAAGAAATGGCCAAAAACATGTTGAAAGATTCCAAGTTGAGTGATATATTTTGGGTACATGCAGTTTATACAACAATTCACATCCTAAACAGAGGAATGATCAAAATTAACAGAGATAAGACTCCCTATGAGCTATGGAAAGGAAGACTGAAAAATGTGAAGCATTTAAGAGCATTTGGAAGAAAATGTTATATCAAAAGAGATTATGGCAGGATTGGAAAACTTGACTCTCGAGTTGATAAAGGCATACTGGTTGGGTACTCAAGAAAAAACAAAGCATACAAATGCTTCAATCTAAGACTCAACAGAATAGTGGAAAACATCAATGTGACGATTGATGAGACAGATGGACGAAAGATAAAAGAAGGAAGCAAAGATTCAGTGGAGCAGGATTACGAAGAATATTTGAAGGAAGAAGAAGAAGAAGAGAAAGAAGAACAAGAGTTGCCAGAAGAAGAGAAAGAGTAATACGATCAACAAGATCTTTAGGTACCTCCAAAGACACCTAGCAGAAGAGTGTAGAAGAATCATCCACCAAAACATATTACTGGGAATAAATATGTAGGAGTTGAAACCCTAAGAAGAATACGTTCACCATAACAACAACACCTAGCACTGCTATCCACAATTGAGCCAAGTAGTTTTGAAGAAGCCAACAAAGATGAACATTGGATCAAAGCTATGGATGAATAATTGGATCAGATAGAGAAGAATGACACATGGGAACTTGTTCCAGGGTTGGAGAACAATAACGTGATTGATACAAAGTGGGTCTTAAAAAAAAATTGAATGAGGATGGACAAGTTACCAGGAACAAAGCAATATTGGTACGTAAAGGATACACTCAGGGTAATTCTAGCTTAATCATTTTCCAGAATGGAAGAAATCAGGGTAATTCTAGCTTACTCATGTTCCAAAAATATCAAGGTGTATCAGATGGATGTAAAGTCAACCTTTCTAAATGGAGAGTTAGAAGAAGAAGTATATATCGAACATCCAGAACGATTTCCACTGGTAGAAAAGTAAGGTTATATATGCAGCTTGAAGAAAACATTATATGGACTCAAGTAGGCCCCTAGAGCATGGTATTCAAGATTGGACAGGTATCTACAACAACAAGGATTCAGAAAGGGAAATCCAGGAAACAATCTCTACATAAAGGTGGATCGTGGCAGTATATTGATAATTGAAGTTCATGTAGATGATATCATTTTTGGAAGTGATGATGACAAGATGAGTAAGAAGTTTTCCAGAGACATGTAGAATGAGTTCAAAATTTCCTTACTTGGTGAGTAGACCTTCTTTTTGGGATTAAAGATATGTCAGCGTCACAAAGGTATCTTCATCTCTCAGAAAAAGTATATAAGAGAGATGCTAAAAATGTTTGGAATGAAATATTGAAAACCAATAAGTACTCCTATGAAAACCTATTGCAAGTTAAGAAATGATGATGATTCTAAGGACGCAGACCAAAGATTCTACAAATCAATGATTGACAACTTACTCTATGTGACATTGTCTAGACCATATGTAATGTAGGCAGTTTGACATGTTGCAAGGTTTCAAGAAGCACCAAAGGAATCACATGTTATGACAATGAAGAGGATATTCAAATATCTCAAAGGTATACAAGATTTTGGGTTATGGTATCCAAAAGGGAATGATCTATTTTCGGTTGCCTACACAGATGTAGATTGGGTAGGTTGTGTTGATGATAGAAGATGTACAAGTGGAGCAAATTTATAGTTGGGTGATTGTCTAGTATCATGGTTAAGCAAGAAACAATCATCGGTATCTTTGTCCACAACAGAAGCAAAATACATTGCAGCAACATGTTGTACTAAGGTTCTTTGGATGAAGCAAACCTTGTAGGATATATAAGTGAAGTATGATGAACCTATTTCAATATTTTGTGACAAAACCAATGCTATTATTATCTATAAGAGCACAATGATGCATTCCAAGACGAAACACATTCCGATTAAGTATCACTTCACTATGGGAACATGCTACAAAGAAGAACATCAAGCTAGAGTATGACGAGACAAAAGTGCAGATTGTAGATATCTT
This sequence comes from Picea engelmannii, assembly GCA_009831015.1. NCBI lineage: Eukaryota > Viridiplantae > Streptophyta > Pinopsida > Pinales > Pinaceae > Picea > Picea engelmannii. Next base: position 34,068 of record ML807120.1, read on the forward strand.
CACCAAACCGCTTGCATGGGAAATTTGAGTATATGTGACAGAAACTTGGACTAGTTTCTTCCCCATGGTGATTCACACAACTTCAAGCATAGTAAGACAAGGGGAGAGAAGAAGAAGACATAAAGAGTCCAAGTGAAGAAAAATTTGAATGCTTTTCATATATATCAGATATTTACCCTGGTTGTGCTCTCTCACTGGTTCATACGAGATAAGACCTAAGTCATCTATTTCCACGGTTTCAGGCTGGTTGAATGAGGAAGAACCATGGAAATAAAGAAAAGGCTTGCAGTTAGGGGGAGCATTCCTGAGGAGGATTACCCTTTGCCATTGATGTCAAAGGGGGAGATATAGAGCAAGGCATGGAGACAGAGAGAGAAGCATTGGAGACGATAGATGCATGCAGACAAGGGGAGCGATGGTCATATGGGGAGCATGTGCATGAGCATGAGCATGAGTATTTACATTCCTAACTGTTTCCATCAATGCCAAAGGGGGAGATTGTTGAAAAATTAGTTGTCATTGATTTCAACCCTTGAAGAAGCCCCGACGATGTGGTTTTCGTACCTGAAGTTGATTGAATATGGACATGAAGTACAATGTAGATGCATGTAATATACTCATATATGTATAATCCTCATCATGTTGTTTCCGGTGATATTTTGTAGTCCACGTAGTTCCTCACGGTTGAGGGGTTATGGCCTTGTGAAGTTTGAAGCCCCGAAGAATGGTCAAGAAGCCCCTAGTTGGTTACATGTCTTTAATGAAATGGTAAAGTGGTTGTAACAAGAAAACTCTATAATCCCTAAGTTTAAGGAGAGAGGTTACCTAGATAAAGTATAAATACACCTCAAGGAGTCATTCAAAAACACACTAACACACACATTCTATTGAATATAATCTTTTGAATTAATGATCTATTGGCTAAGTTTGTGACGAGAAAATTTGAGGTAGGGAAGATTGAGGAGTGTGGGAGTTTCGACATTGTAGTGGTGAGCGGGAATCTATGAGGAAACCCTATTTTTTTTGATCCCCGCGGGTCATACTACTAGTGTCCTGCGAGGTATCCCCGTGGGTTGCAGTCTACATGTCACGCGAGGCCCCACGAGACAAGATGTCTTAGTCCCCCGAAGACAAGACAAGTTTGGGGGAAATTCTAGTACCAGGTCCTTGAAGACATAAGATAACTTACAAGTCAACATTTCAGTGTTTCAGGTCAGCTACATAGGTATTGGTATGTTTGTGTACTTTTTGTGAAAGTTATGTGTGATTATGATGTGGTGTATACCTGAGGCATACTTGAAATATTGATGAGGGTTTGACACATGATTGAGGTACATATTGGCTACTTGATTGAGTAAGGTATTCTGGTATATCTGGTTCAACATATGGCATGGTTTTTATGGTTCATATCTTTGAGATGATTGTTCATGGTTGAGGTATACACTTGATGTATGGTGGCATATGCATGAGGGACATGCATTGGTTCTTCATTGATGATATGGTACAAGTCTATACTTGATTGATGCTATGGTATATGGTACATGTTGTATTCATTTTTGACATATGGTACATGATTGGCTACTTATCATTTATCTTGTAGTTGGTATATCTTATTGCTCATGGTTGATGCATATATGCTAGTACACAACTGATGAATCATATG
>ML807120.1:47054-90182 GCA_009831015.1 Picea engelmannii
ATGATATTTCATCAAATAGTTTGCATCACATGAATTATAGTGTTGTAAATGTATGGAAACTTTCTACAAACAGTTTGTATCCAATATTCTCATTGATATTTTGTCAAACATATAGAAAACATCCAAGTACTCATAGAAATGAAAAGTACATCATGTAATTGATTATGGATGGATCTGGAATACAACAATAATAATTAACTAGAGGTTGCTACATCAGCTGCAATAAACACTACAAAACTCAATAAAACCTATGATAATGCCATTGTCTGATCCACAATTCATGTTGGATTGATACTGAGGTAAATAATATCCTCCAATCACCAAGAGATGACCCTCTCGGTCTGCAGGAACCCTTTGTCCTCTCAACAATCCCCTCTTCTCTAAAAATGGGCTTACGACACTCCTCTTAAATCCACGGCTCAAAAAATATGGGCCCATGATCTTCTCCTGTCACACATGAATCCTCCAAGGGTTGATGAATCCCTCTAAGGGACCTCACGACCCTCGTCAAATGCCTCTATGACCCCCTCACTCCTCTTGGCTAACAAATGGAAGGGTTTGACCCTCTCTTGAGGCACCAAAAACCCTTGCTACCTCTCTAAGCACCACAAACCAACAAAAAATGAGATCAAACTCCTAAAGAGCCTCCACGAATCCTCCCAAAAAATTGTTACTCCTCTAGACTGAAGATAAATAGAGTGATGAAGCCTCAATGGAAAAACACAGATGTATTTCCCCATATGCCTAGTTAGGATGGATATTGCACCACTAAAACCAAACTAGTAATGGAAGGGTTTTTCCAAAACGAAACCAAAAACCTTATCTCTAAGAGCACTCCAAATAAGAGATCAAATTGTAATGCCAAAGTGAAGCACTACCCCTCCTTTTATTCTTCCTCCGAGCCTTCTATATCTTTCTCTGTTTTGACCAAATCAATCCTTACCCTTATTTCCCCTTTAATATTTACTTAAACATTAAAAAGTACTTTTTAATGTTAAGTAATTAATAATTTTCCTTTTTATTTATTGTCATTTTAGAAACATAACATATTCTAACCAAATGACACTAAATAAATCCCCATGACTCCCTTTTCTCTACTAACTATAGCCTACGAGAGTCATATAGGATACTAAGTCATCCTCCATCGTGATCAAGAGGAAGGGGACATCACAGACCTCCCTTCACGAGATTGTTTCTCCCCAAGAAACTCCAAATCGACATGTTGCATACTCTTCTCTCCCTCCCATGTGGCATCCTCGGTGGGAAAATATTTCCATGCGATCAGGTACTCTTGGATCACTTTGCTCCTTAGTCTCCTCTTCTTGACATCAATAATATTCTTTGGATTTAGAACCGACTGAACTTCCTTGTCCACTGGAGGAATATTTGCTGAATTGGTGAACTACTATCCCAACTCCTTCTTGAGGCAAGAAACATGGAAGACATTGTGGAACATGTTACCCTCTAGAAAATCCATCTCATACACTACCTATCCAATCCTCCTGATCACCCTGTATGGTCCATAGAAGCGATGATTTAACTTCTTTGGGCCACTCCTCTTTAGTGAGGACTCTTTGTATGGCTACAATCTCAAAAAGAACAGATCCCCAACTTCAAAGTTTCACTCTATCCTGTGCTTGTATGCATACATTGTCTGTTGATTCTAGGCTACCTGTAGGTTCTCCTTTGGACTCGTAAGATGTCTTGACTCTCCTGCAACCAATATTTGGCCTTGGGGGCCCTGCTCTCCCCAAATTACAAATCTAAAAATGATGGGGCATCATAGACATACAATGCCTTGAACAAACTCATCCCGATGGACATGTGATAAGTGGTATTATAACAATGCTCCCCTAGATTTAACCACTTTATCCAAGATCTCTGTTGTCTCGACATGTAGTTTCACAGGTATCCCTCAATACACTTGTTCACTATCTTTGTCTGCCCATATTTCTAAGGTTGATAGATGGTACTAGGTGTCAACTCTCTCCTGGATAACCTGAACAACTTCTGATAAAATGCGTTGAGAAACCCGTTGTCTTAGTCATCGACTATGTACCTTGGAAGGCCATGTAGTCTGAACTCCTCTCGGAAGAACATGTATTCCACTTGAGATGAAATATACTCCAAAGGAATGGTAAATAAGTGCGCATATTTTTTCAATCTGTCCACCACCATGTAGATTCAGTCCCTTCCTTGTACCTTTGACAACCCTTTGATGAAATCCATGGAAATTGTCACCCATTTCTTCTCTGAAATAGGCAATGGTTGAAGTAGACCTGTAGGATGTGTAAGCTATGACTTGTTTTGCTGAAAATTCATGCACTTCCTCACATACCAAAGCACATCCTCTTTAAGAACCCTCCAAGAGAACCTCTCCCTCACCTATCTGTAGGTATTCGGATATCTCGGGTGCCCTGCCAGTGGTGCATCATGGAATGCCCTCATAATATTATCCTTGAGTGTGGAATCAGTGACAAGATAGATCTTGTTGTTGTAGTATATGATGTCATCAAATACCCTATACCTGTCATCCTGAATAATTCCCTCCATCAACTCACAGGTAAATGTATTCTTGGAGTATTCCACTAAGAGAATGGACTTCTAGTCTGTTGATATTTATTTCATGGAGAAAGTTGCAAGTCTCTTGGAAAGGGTGTCACCTATCTATAGGTCTTCAGATATCCTAGGCACCTTTCTAGTGGTGTGTCATGGACTAGCCTCAAAATCTTATCCTTGAGTGTGGACTCAGGGACATGATAGATCATGTATTTGTAGTAGATGATGTCATCCACTACCCTATACCTGTCATCCCGAATAATTCCCTCCATCAACTCATAGACGAATGTATTCTTGGAGTATTCCACCAAGAGAATGGACTTCCAGTCCGTTGAGATTTTTGTCATGGAGAAAGATGCAAGTATCCTGGAAATGGCATCAACAACTACATTCTTCTTTGCCTTCATGTACTCAATGTCAAAATCATATGCATGCACCGTAATCACCCACTTCTATTGCCTCTCGTTCAAGTCCCTCTACTCCATGAAATATCTCAAGTTGTTGTGATCAGTCCTAACAACAAAGTGTCCTCTCACCAGGTATTGTCTAAACTTGGACAATGCATGCATGATGGAAAACATCTCCTTATCATAAATAGGATAGGGATTCTCTGGCTCTCTCAACTTCCTGCTCTCGAAATCTATGGGGTGTCAATTCTGCATCAACACTGCTCCTTTCCCTTCACTCGATGCATCACACTCCAATACAAATGGTTGTGAGAAATCTGGAAGTGCTAAAACTAGCCAAGTTCTCATCAACTTCTTCATCCTCTCAAATGAAACCTGTGCTTCCTTTGACCATATGAAAACTCCCTTCTTAGTGATATTTTTCAATGGTGCACCTAGTTGTGAAAATACTTTCACAAAGAGCCTCTAATAGTTGCATATCCCGACGAACCATTGTAGCTTTGTAAGAGATCTAGGAGTGGGACAATCTAAGATTGTATTGATATTCTCTTGATGCACCTTTACTCCTACGACACTAATCACATGTCCCAGATAGAGGATTTATGTCGACCCAAACTCACACTTTTCCTCCTTGGAAAACAATGACTGCTCCTCCATAATACTAAGAATTTAATCCACATTCCCCATATGCTCCTCTCACATCTTGTTGTAGATCAATAGATCATCAAAGAACACTAGAAAGAACTTCCTCAACTTCTTATTGAAGATATGGTTCATACACAATTGGAAGGTAGTTGGTGCGTTAGTCAGCCCGAAGGGCATGACTAGAAACTTGTAGTGCCCATAGTGACATCTGAATGTTGTCTTATGAATGTCATCCTCTTTGAACTAGATCTTATGGTACCACGATCGAAGATAAATATTCAAGAAGTATACTGCCCCATGCAACTCATCTATCAAATCATTAATCTTGGGTATCGGGTACCGATTGTTGATTTTCTTCTTATTTGGTTCCCTGTAGTCAATGCACATCCTCATCATGCCATCCTTATTTTTCATCAGTACTATTGAATAAGCAAAGGGACTAGAGCTAGTTCTGATGTGACCCATCTCCAACAACTTCTATATGTCCTTCTCTATATCATCCTTAAACTTCTTTGGATTCCTGTATGGTGTGATGATCATAGGATTTTCACCCTCATCTAACTCAATGACATGATGAAAACCTCTTTGAGGTGGTCTCCATACCAGTAGAGTCCCAAAAACTCTTTCTTGCTTCCTGGGCAGCTCCGATATGTCCACATAACAATTTTGGCGATCATGTGATGGATTCTGTGTTGTGATCATGCACTCTATTGCACATGCCATGTCACCATGTACGAAGATGGCCTCCATGTGTTTGTTGGACACGATCCTCGGTTCCCCTGATGAAATCCTCATGATCTGATAGTTCATTTTGAAATATCCAAGTGAGTACAACCACTGGACTCCCAATACCTTATTGGTGTCTGCTAAATATACTACATAGAAGTCATCGGTCAATGTCTAGTTTCCCAATGTCACATCCAATCCTTTGAGTACAAGTCATGATGTACCCATCTTCTACCACCATGTTGAAACCCTCAAATTCCTTTTTCGTAATGTGTCTCCTAGTGACAAGTGTTGCATCGATGAATTTGTGGGTGACCCCACCATTAATCAATGTTGTAACTCTTTGTCCCTGTAAAAGACCTCTGATCCTTAATGTATAATACATGGGGGCCCTGAAGAGTGTGGAAATGGTAACCCTATTGACACCCTCTTGTAATTTTTCCTGTTTTGTAATCTCAAGGTGTGGTGGCTCACCACTTCTCTATCCACTGTCTTGTAAGTGAGTTTTCTCACCATCACCATCATCCTCCTCATCATAGAGCACCTCAATACAATAGACCTTACCTTTTCCCATACATTAGTGACTTGACTCTCAAGGTTCCTTTCAACTACAATAAATCTTGTTCCTCCTTAGCTCTATCTGGTTTTCCTCATCCATCCTATATTTCCATGTCCATGTCTTCTAGAGAGGCTTCGTCACCTAAATTTTTTGTGGAATAAAGAATTTTTCCAGTGTCTTCTTGGGGACTGTGTCTGTCATATCCTAGGTTTTCATGATATTTTCCTATAGTGTTATTGGCGTGAAATCCTTCACCCAAATTCTCAAGGGATCAGCCAAGCCCTCCGTGAATAGCATGATCAATATCTACTTAGAGATGTCAATCACCATGACTACCATCCTATGGAACTCTGTGACATGAGCCTCCGATATAGCTATCTTCCTCAACTATGCCAACTCCCTGGAGTGGATCTCTAGATCCTTCATATCGAACATGTCCATCAACCTCTAGGTGAAGTCTTCATATGTTGTTATGCTAGCATGACCTAACATCACTAGCCCATGGTACCATCACTCATGAGATTCTCCCTCCAAGTGTAGGGTGGAAAATATAATTTCCTTTTCCTTTGTCATCGGGTTAAAATAGAAATAAGTTTCCAACTTATGTACCCAAGCTCGGGTTATGCACCTGTTAGATCCATAAAAATATGAAACAATCAACTTCTCCAACTTGCACAAAAGATCAAATTTATGTTGGCTTTGTGTTGTCTTAGGCATGTTCCTCATCCTGAGGTTGGAGTAGTCTTGGTAAGAGATAGCTTCCTGGATCTCCTCCTCTAAATCTTAATACTCCCCGAATTAGGGAGTGACCTCGTCAACCAGACCTTGTGGTAACTCTGCTCCTATAGGTTTCTCCTGAAGGAATTGTGGCAATAACGGTCTATATATTTTTTTCCTCCTATATATAGGGTACTCTATGCTGGAATGTGGGTATTTCTACCATCTTCATGAGCTCTATCACCTTCATGGGATGCACTAGGTCCACCTTGTCCTGCACCAAGAGGGATCCCTTCTTCTCCCACCAGCTGTGTGAGTACCTCAAGGGCATGCTGTGAGAGCCTAGTTGTCTCTGCCTATCTCTGGGATGCCTCATTCTATCCCTTGACAAGGTTATTTAGTATATTAAGCGTCATCGCCACTCATTTTTCTTCCATGTTTCCTGTCTCTGTTTGGTCCATTTCGATTTCTTCTTCCTCTGGTGACTCTAGGATGGGTTGTCCTCCATGCCCCTATCTTCTAGGAATCAATGCACTCAGATGCTGGAAAAATCACCACCTTTGATACATTTGTAATATCCCCAATAGAGATATGTTGGGATATTAATGCTATTTGGTGTTTTTTTTTTTTTAATTATGAGATTTCGTCAAACAATTTGCATCACATGAATTCTAGTGCTGTAAATGTATGGCGACTTTCTACAAATCATTTGTATGCAATCTTCTCATAGATGTTTTTTCAAACATAAATAAAACATCTAAGTACTCTTAGAAATGAAAAATACATCATGGAATTTTATTATGGATGGATATGGAATACAACAATAATACGTAATTAGAGGTTGCTACAACAACTGCAATAAACACTACAAAACTCAATAAAACCTATGATAATGCCACTATCTCATTCACAATTGATGTTGGACTATTGTTGAGGTAGATCAGATCCTCTAATCACCAATATATAACCCCCTCATCATTTATAAACCCTATGTCCTCTCAACAACCCCCTCTTCTGTGCAAATGTGCCTATGACCCTCCTCCTAAACTCACGACTCAACAAATATGGGCCCGTGGCCCTCTCCTGTCACACACGAATCCTCCAAGGGATGAAATCTCCCTCTAAGGGACATAAAAAACCTCCTCAAATTCCTCTACAACACCCTCACTCCTTGCGGCCAATAAATGGTATGGTTTGACCCTCCCTCGAGGCACCACAAACTCTCACAGCCTCTCGAAGCACCGCAGACATGCAACAAATGATATCAGCTTCCCTAAGAGCCTCCATGGATCCTCCCAACAAGGAATTACTCCTATATACTGAAGAAACATAGTGTGATGAAGGCCCAAAGGAAAACCCCATATGGATTTTCCTAGATGTCTATCCAGGGTGGATATTGCACCACTGAAACCAAACTAGTAATGGACGGTTTTTTGCCAAAACCCCGACGAAAACCTTGTCTCCAAGAGCACTCCAAATAAGAGATCAAATCACAATGCCAAAGTGAATCACTAATCCTCCTTTTATTATTCCTTTGAGCCTTCTAGATCTTTCTCCGTTTTGAACAAATCAATCCTTAACCTTATTTCCCCTTTAATATTTATCTAAACATTAAAAATCACTTTTTAATATTTAATAAATTAATAATTTACCTTTTTATTTAATGTTATTTTAGAAACATAACATATTCTAACCAAATGACACTAAATAAATCCCCGTGACTCTCTTTCCTCTACTGACTATATCCTAGGGGAGTCATATAGGCTACCGAGTCATCCTCCATCATGATCAAGATGAAGGGGACATCACAATCCTCCCTTCTCGATATTGCTTGTCCCCAAGCAACTCCAAATCAAGATGTTGTAGAATATTCTCTCCCTCCCACATGGCATCCTTTGTGGCAAAATATTTCCATGCAACCAAGTACTCTCGGACCACTCTGCTCCTTAGTATCCTCTCCCTGACATCAACAATCCTCTCCGAAGTCGAAACCAACTACACTTCCTCGTCCAGTGGAGGAAGGTCTACTGAATTGGTGACCTGCTGTCCCAACGCCTTCTCGAGGAAATATACATGGAAGAAGTTGTGGATCATGCTACCCTATGGAAACTCCAACTCATACACTACCTCTCCAATCCTCTTAATCACCCTGTATGGTCCATAGAATCAAGAATTTAACTTATGTGCACCACTCCTCTTTAGATGGGATTGTCTGTATGGATACAATATCAAAAAGACCATATCCCCAACTTCAAAGTTGTGCTCTATCTTGTGCATGTCTGCATACATCTTCTTTTGATTCTGGGATACCTTTAAGCTCTCCTTCAAGACTCTCAAGATGTCCCGACCCTCCTGCAACCAATATTTGGCCTTGGGGGCCCTGCTCTCCCCAAATAAAAAATCCACAAATGATGGGGTATTGTATCCATACAATTCCTTGAATGGACTCATCCCGATGGATATGTGATAGGTGGTATTATAACAATGATCCTCTAGATGTAACCACTTTATCCAAGCTCTATATTGTCTTGACACATATTTTCACAGGTATCCCTCACTCCACTTGTTCACTATCTCTATTTTCCCATCTATCCGAGGGTGATAGATGGTACTAGGTGTCAATTCTGTCCCAGATAACCTAAACAACTCCTGCCAGAATGCACTGAGAAACCTGTTGTCTCAATCACTGATTATGTACCTCGGAAGACCATGTAGTCTAAACACCTCTCAGAATAATATGTCTACCACCTGAGATATTCTATACTCCAAAGGAATGGAAAATAAGTGTGCATATTTTTTCAACCTGTCCACCACCATGTAGATATAGTCCCTTCCCTGTACCTTTGGCAACCCTATGATGAAATCCATGGAAATGCTTGCCCCATTTATTCTCCGGAATAGGCAACGGTTGAAGAATACCTATAGGATGTGTAAGATATGACGTGTTATGCTAACAAGTCATGAACTCCCTCACATACCGAAGCACATCCTCCTTGAGACCTCTAAAAGAGAACCTCTCCCTCACCTTCCTATAGGTCTTCAGATACCCTAGGTGCCCTGCTAGTGGTGCATCATGGACTACCCTCAGAATATTATCCTTGAGTGTGGACTCAGGGAAAAGATAGATCCTATCTCTGTGGTAAATGTTTTCATCCACTACCCTGTACTTGTCATCCTAAAGAATTCCCTCCACCAATTCAGAGGTGAATGTATTCTTGGAGTATTCCACCAAGAGAATAGACTTCCAGTCCACTGAAATTTTTGTCATGGAGAAAGTTGCAGGTCACCCAGAAATGGCATTAGCAAACACGTTCTTCTTTCCCTTCACATACTCAATGTCAAAATCATATTATTGCACCTTACTCACCCACTTCTACTGCCTCTCATTCAAGTCCCTCTGCTCCAAGAAATATCTCAGACTGTTGTGGTCAGTCATAAACACAAAGTTTCCTCTATCCAGGTATTGTATAAACTTGGTCAATGCATGGATGATGGCCAACATATTCTTATAATAAATAGGATAGAGCTTCTCTGACTCTCTCATCTTCCTTCTCTCAAAAGTTATGGGGTTTCGATTATGCATCAACATCTCACACATCCCTTCACCAGATGCATCACACTCCAATACAAATGGTTGTCAAAAATATTGAAGTGCTAAGTCTGGGAAAGTGATCATCACCATTTTCATCATGTCAAATGAAAACTGTGGTTCCTATGACCATATGAGTGATCCTTTCTCAGTGAGATCAGTCAATGGCACACCCAGTTGTGAAAATCCTTTCATAAAGAGCCTATAATAGTTTCATATTTTGAATAACCTTGCATCTCTTTAAGTGATCCGAGAGTGAGCCAATATAAGATTGTCTAGATATTATCATGATGCACCTTTACTCCTTAGACACCAATCTTGTGTACCAGATAGAGGATTTATGTCAACCCAAACTCACACTTTTCCACCTTGGAAAACAACAACTTCTTCTCCATAATACTGATAATATCATCCACATGCCTCAGATGCTCTTCCCACATCCTGTTGTATATCATTAGATCATCAAGGAACACTAGTAAGAACTTCCTCAACTGCTTGTTAAAGATATGTTTCATGTACGACTGGAAGGTAGTTGGTGTGTTAGTCAACCCAAAGAGAATGACTAGAAACACATAGTGCCCATAGTGACATTTGAATGTTGTCTTATGGATTTCCTCCTATCTGACTCAGATCTAATGGTACCCTGATCGAAGATCAGTCTTCAAGAAGTACACTGCCCCATGCAACTCATCTATCAACTCATCAATCCTGGGTATTAGGTACCGGTTCTTGATTGTCTTCTTATTTGGTTCCTTGTAGTTGATTCACATCGTCATTGTGCCATCCTTATTTTTCACCAGTACTACAGAAGCAGAAAATGGACCAGAGTTAGGCCTGATGTTCCCCATCTCCAACAATCCCTATATGGTGTTTTTTATCTCGTCCTTAAACTTCTTCGGATGCATGTGTGGTGTGGTGATCACAGGATTTACACCCTCCTCTAAATCAATGACATGACCAAATCCCTTGTTAGGTGGTCTCCCCACCGAAAGAGGCCCAAACACTCTGTCACACTTCCCAAGTAGTTGCTATATGTCCACATGATAGTGTTGGTGATCCCGTGATGGATTATGTGTTGTGATCAAGCACTCTACTGCACATGCCATGTCACCATCTTTAAATATGGCCTCCTCGAGTTTGTTGGAAATGATCTTGGGTGCCCCTAATGACATACCTCTCAAAATAACTTGTTTTCCTCCTAAGTTTATGAAATCCATATTCATGATCTGATAGTTCATTTTGAAATATCCAAGTGAGTACAACCACTGGACTCCCAATACCATATTGGTGTCCGCTAAATCTACTACATAGAAGTCATTGGTCAATGTATAGTTTTCCATTGTCACATCCAATACTATGATCCTTTGAGTACAAGTCATGTTGTACCCATATTCTACCACCACATTAAACCCCTCAAATTCCTCTATCGGAATGTGTCTCCTAGCAACAAGTGTTTCATCGATGAAGTTGTGGGTGGCCCCACCATCGATCATTGTTGTAACTCTCTGCCCCTACAAAATTCCTTTGATCATAAATGTATAATACTTGGGGACCCTTGAGAGTGTGGAAATGGTAACCCTCTTGACACCCTCCTATAATGGTGCATGCTCTATAATCTCAAGGTGTGGTGGTTCACCACTACTCTATCCACTGTCTTGTAAGTGAGTTGTCTCATCATCACCGCCATCCTTCTCATCGAAGAGCACCTCAATATAATGGACCTTACCTTTTCCCATACATTGGTGACCCGACTCCCAAGGTTCCTTGCAACGATAGAAAATATTATTCCTCCTTAGCTCTCTCAGAGTTTCCTCATCCATCCCATCCTTCCTTGCCCATGTCTTCTAGGGAGGCTTCATCACCTTACTTTTATGTGGAATAAAGGTTTTTTCCTTTTTCGTCTTGGGGATTGTGTATTCCATATCATGGGTTTTCACGATATCTTACCATATCATGATTGGCCTGAAGTCCTTCACTCAAACTCTTAAGGTCTCATCCAATCCCTCCGTGAATAACATGACTAGTATCTCCTCAGAGATATCAGTGACCATGACTTCCATCCTCTGTAAATTTGTGACACAAGCCTCTCGTGTACATGTCTGTTTCAATTGTGCCAACTCTCTGAAGTGGATCTCAGGATCCTTCTTATTGAACCTTTCCATCGACCTCTTGATCAAGTCTTCATATGTTGTGATGTCGACATGCCCTAATGTCACTATCCCATGTTACCACCACTCATGAGATTCTCCTCCAAGTGTAGGGTGGAAAACTTAATTACCTCCACCTCTATCATTAGGTTACACTGGAAATAAGTGCCCAACTTATGTACCCAAGCTCGGGCTGTGCAACTGTTAGATCCATCAAATGAAACAATGAACTTCCCCAACTTGCGCAGAATATCAAATTTTTGCTCGCTATTTGTTTTCCTAGTCATGTTCCTCATCCCGAGGTTGCAGTAGTCTTGGTAAGACATAGTTGCATGGATCTCCTCCTCTAACGACTGATACTCCCTAAAGTAGGTAGTGACCTTATCAATCGAACCCTGCGATACCTGTGCTCTTGTAGGATACTCCCGAAGGAATGGTGGCAATAATGGTCTAGGTATTTTCCTACTTCCTATCTGTAGGATAATATGCGTTGGAATGTGGGTATTGTTACCCTCTACATGAGATATATCACCGCCATGGGATTCACTAGGTCCACCATATCCTGCACCAAGAGGGTTCCCTCATTGACCCGCCAGTTGTGTGAGTACATCAAAGGTCTACTGCTAGAGCCTAGTTGTCTCTTCTTGTATCTGGCATGCCTCATTTTATCCCTTGACCAGGTTATTTAGTATCTGGAGCATCATTTCCTCTCGATTGTCTTCCATGTTTCTTGTCTCTGGTTGGTCCATTTTAGTTTCTTATTCCTCTAGTGACTTTGGGATGGGATGTCCTCCACGTTCTCGTCTTCTAGGCATCAATGAACTCACAAGCTAGCAATATGACTAGCTCTGATACCATCATAATATCCCCAATAGAGATATGTTGGGATATTAATGCTATTTGGTATTTTTTTTTAATTACTAGATTTTTTTAAATAGTTTGCATCGCGTGAATTCTAGTGATGTAAACGTATGGTAACTTTCTACAAATAGTTTGTATGCAATATTCTCATAGATTTTTTGTAAAACATATAGAAAACATCCAAGTACTCATAGAAATGAAAAAGACATCATGGCGTTTTGTTATGGATAGATTCAAAATACAAAAATAATAAGTAACTAGAGGATGATACAACACCTGCAATAAACACTACAAAACTCAATAAAACCTGTGCTAATTCCACTATCTCATCCACAATTGATGTTGGACTACTGTTGAGGTAAATCAGATCCTCCAATCACCAATAGATGACCCCCTTTCTCTACAAAAACCCTCTTCCTTCTTAGCAACCCCCTCCGCTATGCAAATGGTCCTACAAACCTCCTCCTAAACCCACAGCTTAGAAAATATGGGCCTACAACCCTCTCCTATCACACATGGATCCCTCTAAGGGTCCTAACAACCCTCCTCAAATGACTCTATGGCAGCTTCATTCCTCGCGACCAGTAAATGGAAGGGTTTGACCCTCCCTCGAGGCACCACAAAGCCTCACGACCTCTCTAAGCAACAAAGACCTGTAAAAAATGAGATTGTCATCCTTAAGAGCCTCCATGGATCCTCCCAACAAGTTTATACTCCTCTAGACTAAAGACACACAGTGTAATGAAGCCCCAATAGAAAAACCCAAATGGATTTCTCCAGATGTCTAGCTAGGGTGGATATTTCACCTCTGAAACCAAACCAATAATGAAAGGGTTTTTCCAAAACCCCAATGAAAACCTTGGCTCCAAGAGCACTCCAAATAAGAGAAATCATAATTCCAAAGTGAAGTGCTACCTCCTTTTATTCTTCCTCTAAGCCTTCTAGATCTTTCTCTGTTTTGACCAAATCAATCCTTAGTCTTATTTTTTCTTTAATATTTACTTAAACATTAAAAATAACTTTTTAGTGTTTAAGTAATTAATAAGTTACCTTTTTATTTAATTTCATTTTAGAAACCTAACATATTCTAAACAAATGACACTAAATAAATCTCCGTGACTCACTTTTCTCTATTGACTATAACTTATGGGAGTCGTATAGGCTATTGATTCATCCTTCGTCATTATCAAGAGGAAGGGGACATCATAGTCCTCCCTTCTTGAGATTTCTTGTCCCCAAGAAACTCCAAATTGACATGCTACAAAATCTTCTCTCCCTCCCATGTGGCATCCTTGACAAGAAAATATTTCCATGCAACTAGGTACTCCCAGATCACTTTGCTCCTTAGTCTCCTCTCCCTGACATTAATAATCCTCTCTAGAGTCAAAACCAACTTCCCTTGCTCGTTTAATGGAGGAGGATATGATGAATTGGTGACCTACTATCCAAAATCCTTGAGGCAAGATAGATGGAAGACATTGTGGATCCTACTACCCTTTGGAAACTCCAACTCATACACTACCTCTCCAATCCTTTTGATCACCCTGCATGGTCCATAGAAGTGAAACTTTAACTTCTCTCTGCCACTCCTCTTTAGTAAGGAGTGTATGTACCGATGCAATCTCAAAAAGAACAGATCCCCAAATTCAAAGCTGTGATCTATCCTGTGTCTGTCTACATACATATTCTGTTGATTCCAGGCTACCTACAAATTCTCCTTAAGGACTCTCAAGATGTACTGACTCTCCTACAACCAATATTTGGCCTTGGGGGCCTTTCTCTCCCCAAATTCTAAATCCACAAATGATGGGGCATCCTAGCCACACAATGCCCTAAACAAACTCATCCCAATAGACATGTTATAAGTGGTATTATAACAGTTCTCCCCTAGATGTAACCACTTTATCCAATCTCTCTGTTATCCCGACACATAGTTTCGTAGGTATCCCTCAATCTACTTGTTCACTATCTCTGTCTTCCCATCTATTTGAGGGTGATATATGGTACTAAATGTCAACTCTAACCTAGATAACTTGAACAAATCCTTCCAGAATGCGCTGAGAAACCTGATGTCTTGGTCACTAACTATGTGCGTTGGAAGACCATGTAGTCTAAACACCTCTCAAAAGAATATGTTTTCCACCTAAGATGCACTATATTTTGAAGAAATGGAAAATAAGTGTGCATATTTGGTCAACATGTCCACCACCACGTAGATACAGTCCCCTACCCTGTACCTTCGACAACCCTATGATGAAATCCATGGAAATGCTTGAAATCCATGGAAAGGTCTCCGGGAAAGGGAAACAACAACTACATTATTCTTTCCCTTCACATACTCAATGTCAAAATCATATGTCTGCACCTTACTCACTCACTTATGCTGCCTCTCATTCAGGTCCCTCTGCTCCAATAAATATCTCAAATTATTATGGTTAGTCTGTTACAGAATGTTCCCCATGTAGACAGGTGAAACTTCCCTTGTATTGCTAGACCCCTATATCAAGATATAAAGAGTACCAATGGACACTGACATCCCTTTAAACTCATTTAAAAAAATCAATTCGAGAAGGACATAAAGGATATGATGTACCTTTTTCGACGTTTGGCCTCACTGCTTCCAATCCCGGAGCTTGATCCTCAAACTCCCTGACGCAAGCTGAAATCTGCAATAGACAACAAAGGGAAACACCTATCTCCTACTCTACTTGATTAGATAAGACAAGTCTATTTACGAAGATTAGAGCAATAGTAAACAAGAAAATGTAATAAGACATAAACTTGAAGGAAATGGGCCAAGTATATATTGAATGAGAACCAATAATAAGATACTTATAGACCACGATTGATGCTGCAAAAACCTATCCAAGCTCTCCTCGTCCAACCTTTGCACGAATGAATCAATATCAAAATGATGATGCTTCACTGATTTCTCCCCCCTTTTCACCATGGAAATACCTCTAATTTATAGGCTTTGAGAGGCTCAACCACCGTGAGTATTTTTGGAATTTTTTGAGGATATGGCTCCATAGGTTATGATTCTTTCCTTAGATAGAGACATGGAGTAGGACTTGAGCCAAAAAAATCCCAGCCTTTGAGAGTTGTCCAGTAGAAGAAGTTTGGATTCTCCATGATTTCCTCCAACCAACAATGGTGCTCCCTTAAAGCTGAATATAGAGTGCCATGGCACCCCCTTAGCATGGCATAGGGAGCACTGATGCTCCCTAAGCATGGGCAGGGGAGAGCCGATATTCTTAAATGCTAAGAAATGGTCGAAATCTCAGGGGAAAAAGTATGTTTTGACTGCCAAATGATGGAGCTCTCTCTTCCAACATGATTTAGGGTTTGTGACAAGTATTTTCATGGCTTCGATTGATTTGTGACACTTACCAAAAGTGTACGAGGCATGTTACAACACTTACGACACTTGCGACAATTTGGGTGTGACACTTCTGAAACTTGTGACACTTAGGATGTGACGTTTATGCCACATGTGACACTTCTGAAACTTGTGACACTTAGGATGTGACGTTTATGCCACATGTGACACTTAGGATGTGACGTTTGTGCCACATGTGACACTTGCGACTCATAGAATGTGATGTTTGTTCCACGTGAGACACATTATGCAAGTGTGAAAATTTGACGTGTAACAGATTCCCCCCCAAATTTTGAAGTCAGAAGAGGAAACTGATGGTCAAAACACTTTATAGATTATTCAATGCAAAGGTGATGGAGTCAAAGAACTTGGTAGAAGCTGCAAACAATCATCAAACAATATAAATATATGTTTCATTCCTGAGGCAACCATACCTATGCTCGCAATATAAAGGACTCAAATCATGGCCACTGACCAATACATTGCAGATCCATAATGATATCGAATACTGAGATGGCCACCAAAGATACAATTTGGATCCATTCCTCCATGACATGACCTAATTGCAACCACGAAAGAATACAAAGTGGAGCTACGATATGACAAGAGCATAGCCACAGACCAATACAAAGTGGATCTATGTAATAGTATGTATATCGGTCAAATGATCTCCATTGCGACTTGGGAAAATCATAGAACAAGGTGAGTACTCAACCCAGGGTCTTTGTCCTGATCTTAAAAAAATCTGATTATATCCATGTGAATAGATGATTTGATGTCGAACATAGTAGAAAGCACTTGATTACCAGTCATTGATGTATATTATTAACAAGCGCGAGGGAAATCACCATTGATGTCAATGACTCTCAAGGTATCTATAGTACATTCTAACGAACGTGAATAATGAGCTGAAGTCGAACATTTGTGAAATCAATCAATCAAGGGTCATCGATATAAACCCATTGTCGAAAGCGAGGAGGCCTACCATTGAGGCATGCAGGTTCCAAAGTACTAATGTGTTTCTAAGTATAATTCTTGTATAATGTGCTGAAGTCAACATGAAAAGACTCGTCAAAGGAGGGCCTTGAAGTATCCTCCATCATCAACATGAAATTGTCATAGGAAAATGATATGAGATGGTGGATTAAATGAATATGGACTGACATAGGAATGGAAACTGGTAATATTGTAGATGGTTGGTATGAAATGAAAAACTTCCCTTGAAAATTATGAGGCATGACACAAGACTTGGAAACTTTGACTCGTTTGATAAATGGACCAAAACATAGTGTGATGATCAACGGGGCACTCTTCGTGTGAGCTGCAGGAGTAACATGAATCATGGGATCGGTATGAATCAGGGGCAAGTGAATTAACCAACTGTAAGGAGAGATGCAAATATATGTCATGTTGAAGGGAGACAACAAAAGATTCCTTAATGGTTTCAAGACACTTGACCCACTTCCTTCAATTTTTTGCCCCATCCAGATATATGAGTACCTCTTTCTTGTTTAACGAGCTTGAGGAGGACAACATGTGATTGGTATAGCTCATCCTTTGGATGATTCCCTCATCATATGTTTAACGAACCTAAAGAAGGAGAAATTCGATCTTGTATGGGTCCTGGAGATTGGACTCACATAAGTCCTTCGATGCATAGCTTTACGAGCCCAAAGCATGGATGATTTTAAGGATGGAAATTTATTTTAAAATGTAGAAACCTTGGCGAATCTTACTAATCCTTCATATGCCAACTATAAATGATTGGCGATATTTTTGTAAAAATATTCAAATTTCTAAGGATTTTATATATATTTTTAGAAAATTTTGGCGATTTTTAAGGTAAAATAATTTTATCCTATAGAATTTGGGCGAATCATTTTTAAAATAACGAATCTCGTTTTTGGAAAAATCATGGAAAATTAGCCCATGAGCGAAATTTAGCCCCTAAAATCATCCCTGGCCCAAAGAAGGTAAAATCGGTGATTTTTCACGATTAGAGACTCTCAAAAGAACTTAAATATGACTCCATGGATGACTTTTTTGTGAATTTAGTCTACCAAGCCTGAAAAAAGTGTGAAAGAATACATGGGAGAACTCTTCTAATCATGCTTGACTAGAGTATTCATTTTTCATAATTAGTCTCACGAGGCCAAAAAATATATAAACTACCACTCGATAGACGTCCTTTGAAGCCTTTTAACGGGTGTGAAAGGAAACAAGCTCACTTGACAATATTTTCCTGTTTAGGGAGTCTGAAAATAGCTTAAAGGAGACTCCAAAGATTTCCTTTTTCATATATCTTTACGAGTCCAAAAAAGAGAAAAAAGTGTACTCGATAACCTGTTCTCATGTTTTAATGAGCACGAGAAAGAATAAAGACTAAGCTCGTTCTAGAAAAACATCTACGTTACGATGCGAATGACCCCCAATCGAGGATCACTCCTAGAAGTGTGTCTCTCTAGAGGTGTTTTTCCCCTAAATTTGCGTGATAGAATCTAGTGGTTTCATTCCGTTATGATGTCCAGAGGCTAGAGACCTTCCCCCCAAGCATCATTTCTTCTTTCCTTTTTTAGGTGTCTGGCTACTAATAATAATATTTTCACTAGGCAGAGGAAACGAAGATTCAAGTATTCTATCCAATGCGAGACTTGATTCGGATGGAGGGGGGTTTGTTTCATTTTTAACGAGATTGACAGAGATGATGAACTATTCTAGTAAGCATTTGTTTCACTTTTTAATGAGCTTGACACATGAAAATAACTATGCTCATTGATACCAGGTACTACCAAAGGATCAAATAATTCTAAGGATTGTCTCACTTGAGTCGAAATCATATTTAACGTGGAAACTTGTGGGGTGGGAGGAGCAGGAAAAGTAAAACCCCCCATGAGTGAGGAATCCCTAAGGAGACCTACTCCTACACTCTCAAAAATATTATGTCCTAGAAAAGGGACATTATTCATTGAAACATTGTGGAGATATGGAGTTGTATAATCAAGTTGGTCAACAATGATAATTTTTCCTTAATGGGGAAATTGTAAAATATGAAACACCGAAGATGTGAAAAAATTCATCACATAGAACCAACTACGAACAAGTAAC
The DNA here is from genome assembly GCA_009831015.1 of Picea engelmannii. Taxonomy (NCBI): domain Eukaryota; kingdom Viridiplantae; phylum Streptophyta; class Pinopsida; order Pinales; family Pinaceae; genus Picea; species Picea engelmannii. The sequence goes on from ML807120.1 coordinate 65,749, forward strand.
AAATTGTAATCTAGGAGCACTTCAACCACTTTGATATCGACCGAAACAGTCTTACCCTTCAATGTCATGACAAAATCTTGCAAGAGTCCTTGAGGTTTAAAACCACGTCCATCAAATGCTTTCTAAAGGATCAGATCCTGTCACTGAGAGGGGGGGGCGGGTGAATCAGTGACACAATAATTTGATCATTTTTATTTTATTTATGCAAACAAAATTTTGACACAATATTTATCATGGAAACAAATGGGAAAAACCACAAACTCTTTTCTATTAACTGCAAAATTTGTTTTACGTGTTACATTGAAGGAAGATATTCTTCCTTTTCGATCAACACCAACTGATCAGGATGCACCCACACCCTTATTCACCAACACCCACTGGTAGGAGGCTACGACCCCCTGTTTAGTTAGCTACAACTGACAAGGAAGCACCAACTCCCTCTGTAGACACTAGCATGCCCTTGCACCACCCAACCACCCTTGATTTTTTGAATCCGGACAAACTTCTGTATTAGGTCTTTCACTGCATCTCTCTCTGCTTCTCTGTTATAATATATTCTCTGATTAGGACTACAGAGACACGCTTTCTTCTCAACACTCTTCCTCGTTTATATATTCTTCAAAATGGTGTGAGAGTGAAACAATGTGTCCCTTGGTTTTGAACCATCGCACCTCTTTGTTTAACTTAACCATAATCACTGATTATTATTTTTACTGCGAGGTTTTTCGTAAATTGATCACATATGGATCAATTTCATCCTTTAAAACTTGATCTCGAATCTCTGTTATTTTCACAGAAACTAAATTATGCATAGGCGCTTCCTTCAAACCATTATATGTGACCGAGTGTAACAGAACCACAGGCTTAACAATTATAGCTATGTATTATATTGTCATTTAGATCTCTATATCATATGACCAACTATGGTGACCAAATGCTAGGCCAAATGAGTGCTTTGAGTGCTTATTAAATCAATGGTCACGATTCAATCTTCTGATGAGATGGATGGTTGACATAAATTTTCCCTTCAGAACTTTGGGTTTTCAACTTTTCAAACCTTCAAATCAGATCGGACGGTTTATTTTACGGAAACAAATCAATGGTCAGATTTGATCCTTACACACATTCTTTAACTGCTTAATCCAATGGCTAGGACTTAATCAAGCATTGGGATGGATGGCTACGGTTTACTCCGGGACTTTGACTATTTCAACTTACACTATCCTTCCATTGTACCATGATCAACGATTGAGAATAAACCCAAAGTGATCCTTCATATTGAACGACTCGTATCCTTGCTGACGTGGTCTCCCATATTCCCTTTGGTGACGTGGTCTGCCATATGTTCTTGCTGACGTGGTATGCCACATGTCCTTGCTGACGAGGTCTGTTGACCTGATCTGCCATATGTTCTTTGTAGACGCGGTCTTCCACCGTGGTCTGTCACATGTCCTCTTGAATCGGACGGCTGAGGCTTACTTCAGATGATCCGACGGTCGAGAATTTATTTCGGCTCTCCGAGTCTCCGAGCTTCAGGAATTTCAAATATCAAACTTAAAATTTTGAACTAAGATTTTTTCGGATAGTAACCTCCTCATATATTTATACTCGAAGTGAATGATGTTTGTTTGATTAGGATTTTAGATCAACGACTTGATTTGTCTACGATGCAACTATTATAGCTTATCCTATCCTTCCATTTAGAATGATCCAACGAATGACGAAAATTCACATAAATGAGATCTCAGATCTTACCTCACTTATCCTATCCTTCCACTCGAGAATGATCCAACGACTGACGAGAATTAGGGTTTGATCCGATGACTGACGTGTATTTGGATAATCAAATTCTCAACCCTTTAGCCCCGCTTATCATATCCTTCCACTTTAAGATGATCCGACGGTTGACGAGAATTCAGGTTTGATTTGATGGTTGATGGGTATTTGGATAATCAAATTCTCAATTTTTCCCCACTTATCCTATCCTTCCACTTTAAAGTGATCCAACGGTTATGAAAACACTCGAAGCGGATCAACGGTTGACGATGATTGTGGAACCACAACTTGCGAATGATTTAACTCGACACCCAAACTCCACAATTTGAAGTTGTGCATTGTTGGTGAGTCAACCACAGTCGTCGATATTTGAAGCTATAAGATCTGATGGTCCTAACTCATTGCAAGATTGGAAATAACACGGTTTTTAATTCTCCTTTCAATATCCGCAATCCATCTGTGCCGTTGATATGGAGATTCAACATCCAACGATCACAACTTAATATGATCATTTGTTGGATCTATCACAATCGTCGATTTTTGAGTGTATGAGATCTGATGATCTAGACTGATTGCGGGATTGTAACCAGAGAGTCGTTTAATTCTTCTTTTGTTCTTCGTAATTCATCCCCATTGTTGATCTGGCAATTGCGCATCAACGGTATTGATTTGATCTGATCTAATCCCCCAACGATTCTTCTAAGATTAATCACGCCGTCTCTTCTGAGATTTGATCTTCATTCTCTAACCCTCCTGAGCTTTAATCTCTGCATATCATTCAACTGTTTGACATCAATCATTATATACTGTTGACTAGTCCTCCAATGATTTTTTCTAAAATTCATTCGCCATCTCTTCTGAGCTCTGATTTTCATTCGCTAACCCTCCTGAGCTTTTATCTCAACTTATCATCACATCAATGAGATCGACTGTTGACGTCAATGACAATACCAATGACACTATTTCCAACAATCGCCCCCTTTTTCATTGATGGCAACTCACAAACTTCATACACAATCTCCCCTTATGATGATGCTTCTCTCCTCTGAAGTTACTCTCCCCCTTTGACATCAATGGAAAATAGTTTCTCCTCCTATGATTGTTGTCTCCCCTTGATTTGGTGCCAATTGATGCATTTTTATTTATTTTGAGAGATTTAGGTTGGAAGAAAGATTACTCCCAATTTTTTCCTGAGATATTCAAATACATCTCTGCTTAAGGGTTTTGTGAAAATATCTGCCACCCGTTCTTGTGTTGGAATATATTCCAATTTAATGTTCTTATTTTCAGCCTGATCTCTTAGATAGTGGTACTTTATGTGAATGTGTGACAACAATGCTATTTCTGTTTGATACAATAGTTGTCTTCTTGTGTGCACTCCATCATTCATATCTCCAATAATCAGTTCTCGGGGATGATTCTTTTGAATCATTCTTGAGGGTGTATTTATGTCTCTTATGAATTCCTCTCTTATTTCTTCTTGAATATCTTTTTCGTCTTCACTCGTATGCATATCATCATCTTCCGTTTCTTTATTCTCTTCTACTTCTTGTACTTCTGTGCCAATTGTCTCATCATCATCTTCATCTTCACTTTCAAGTATAGTCTCTTGATTTTTTATTCTTAACATTTTTAGGTCATCCACCTTGACATATGCACTCTCAACAATATTATGTGATCTAAGATTGTAGCATATGTATGCTTTCTTGTTAGAAGCATATCCAAGAAAAATACCTTCATAAGATCTGGCATAAAATTTTCCAAGATTCTCATCAAGTCTTTTGATGTAGCACTTACTTCCAAAGACCTTGAAGTATTTTACCAATGGAGCTCTTCCAAACCATAGTTCATAAGGAGTCTTATCAATATTAACCCTGAGCTGACCTCTATTCAATATGTATACTATTGTGCTTACAACTTCCCTCCAATATCCATAAGAAAATTTTGCTTCATTGAGCATAGTCCTTGCAGCCACCTGAACTGTTCTATTCTTTCTCTCAGCAATCCCGTTTTGCTGAGGTGTTCTGGCAACAAAGAATTGTCTTTTTATTCCATGGGTTTCACATAAGAGATTAAACTTCTTTGAGGTGAACTCACCACCATTGTCTGATCTAAGACATTTAATTTTTGCCTCCTTTTCATTTTCAACAAGGGTTTTAAAGGCTTTAAATTTGTTAAGTGCTTCTGATTTTTCTTTGAGAAAACATATCCAACCCATTCTAGTAAAATCATCAATGAAAAACATGAAGTAAGACTCTCCTTGCAAACTCTTGGTTCTTGTAGGTCCACATAGGTCAGTGTGAACAAGCTCTAAAGGTTTTGAGGTTGTGTATTCTTTTGCTTTGAATCTTATTCTAGTTTGCTTCCCTAGTTGACAGTGTCTACACATAGTATTTGAGGGATTTATGATATTTGGCAAGTTTCTTACTACACCAAGATTGCTGACTTTCACTAGATTGTCAAAGTTAATATGCCCCAACCTTCTATGCCATAGCCAACTTTCATCTACTAAATTCATATGACATTCCTCATTCAATTTTGCATCTACTATATACACATTTTCTGGAGTTCTAGGAGCAGTACCAACCAATTTTCCTGTGTCTTCTCTCCTAATCTCACACTTCTAGGAATCAAAGATGCAAAAGTGCCCCTGATAACAGGTTTGGCTGACACTTAATAGGTCAGGTTTTAGTTTTTCAACAAGCAACACATTCTTGGCTTTGTCTTTTCCCAAACTCACAATGTCTTTCCCAAGTATGTTACCTGAAGCATTGTCACCAAATGTAACTTTACATTTTTGTTTCTTTAAGTTCAAAAACTTGTCTTTGTTTCTTGTCATATGTTTTGAGCACCCACTGTCAACATACCATAGATCTTCTTTATCTTGGGTTTTTAAGGCAATAAGACATTCCTTCTTTGGTGTTTTCTCTTTCCAAAGATTCTTTTTCTCTCTAATGAATCTTGGTTGTTCTGAGGCTTCCATAATTTGCAATTACTGGACTTATGTCCATAGTTATGGCATCTGAAGCATTCTAGGTCCACTTCTTGTAGAGGTGCAAAGGAGTTATAGTTTCTGCTTTTGACTTGATTTACTAATTGGTTATCTCTACGGTTATAGTTCTTAACCCTAAATTTTTTCCTTCTATATGCTTTACAATTCATAGCTTTGTGTCCGAAATTAGAGCATGCAAAGCAATAACCAAAGAAAATGCGAGGATACATGTTTTGATAGAACTTCTTTGGTATTGTTTTATCTTCCTTCTTGATGGGTGGAAGTGGTCCTCTGGAGTTCTGATCATTTCTTGTCTTCTCTTCATTTTTCTTCTTGAATGTACTGAGGAGAGTATCTGCATAAGATTTTGAATTAACTTGGCTTTCATCTTGAGAATAGCCTATTCCATTTTTATTACCTGAATCCCTTTGTGTGGTAATAATCTTATCTAATATTTTAGAACTATTTTCATATTTTGTTTGAATGAACTTTGCATCTAGTTCTTTTTTTAGGTGAACTATTTCTTCCTCCATTCTTTCACGGGTTGTTTGTTTTTCTTTAAGAGACTTTTATAGACTTTCTTCGATCCTATTTGCTTCTAGGATTTTTTTTTTTTCATGTTGCTCATGAGTTTCTCCATCTCCTTTTTTTTTTCATGTTTTTCCTTTTGTTCAACTACAAAAATTTTCAGCTATCTATATTTGGTTTTGTATTTTCTTCATTCATCCAAGGCATTGTGAAGTTCTTCTTCCATATTAAATTTTGCTTCATCTTCTGACTCTTTTTCATGTTTAATGTCTTCTATATCATTAGACTCTTCAATACCTAGAAAAATGACTTCATCATCATCACTGTCACTATACTCTGATGAACTGTTTTTTTCTTCTTTTGAGTAAAAGTTCTTTTTCCCTTTGTAAATTTTTTTCTTGTAGTTGGGTTTTTCTTTTTTCTTGTACTAGTTGGTTTTGTTTTATTCATTTTCAAGGTCCTCCTTAGGATAGGGACACTTCGCTGCAAAATGGCCAACCTTGCCACAGTTAAAACATTTGAAAGACAACTTGCATTTGTACCTCCTTGATCCTTTTTGAAGTTTTTTAATGAAATTTGCTTCTTCCACATCAGATTCTTCATCATGGCTGGATTGAAGTTTCTGCTTCTGATTCTTTGTTTTCTTGAGTACCTTGAAGGCTTCCCCTCCTTGTGAGTGATTCTCATGACCTAATCTTAACTCATAGGCTGTGAGGATTCCATACAATTTATCCATGGTGAGTTTATCTAGATTATCTCGATCTTTAAGAGAAGACACTTTAGGATTGTATAAAATAGGTAGTGTTCTTAGTACTTTTTCAACTAGCTCATTGTATAACACTTTTACTCCCAATCCTCGGATTGCATTAACAATATTATCAATTCTTTCAAAGTACTCTGAGATATTATCTTCATCCTTCATTTTCAGACCTTCATATTGTACTCTGAGTGTCTGGAGTTTGACTCTGTTTACCTTGGAATCTCCTGCATATATGGTTTCCAATTTATCCTAGAGTTGTTTTGCATTATTACAGTTTAGTACCTTAGCAAGGATTTTCTTACTCAGTCCAACTTGTAGTGTGTTTAAAGCCTTTGCATGGTCCCACAATTTTTTCTTGTCTTCTGCTTCCGTGGGAGTGGTTTTTGGAACATCATATCCCTTTTCCACTAATTTCCATACTTCGAGTCCAATGGACATCATATAGATTTTCATTCTAACACTCTAGAAGACATAGTCTTCAACATTGAATAGGGGGATTTTTGATGACATCTTCAACCGCTAATCCATTCTAATGTATATTCCTCTTCAAGTGATTTAAACCTTTTGTGAAGAGACCTGCTCTGATACCAATTGAAGGATCAGATCCGGTCACTGAGAGGGGGGGGTGAATCAATGACACAATAATTTGATCAATTTTATTTTATTTATGCAAACAAAATTTTGACACAATATTTATTGTGGAACCCAAATGGGAAAATCACAAACGCTTTTCTATTAACTGCAAAACTTGTTTTACATGTTACATAGAAGGAAGATATTCTTCCTTTTCGATCAACACCAACTAATCAGGATGTACCCACACCCTTATTCACCAGCACCATCTGGTAGGAGGCTACGACCCCCTGTTTAGTCAACTACAACTGACAAGGAAGCACCAAATACCTCTGCATGCACCAACCTACCCTTGCACCACCCAACCACCCTTGATTTTCTAAATTTGGACAAACTTATGTATCAGGTATTTTACTACATCTCTCTTTGCTTCTCCGTTTTAATATATTCTCTGATTAGGACTGCAGAGACACATTTTCTTATCAACACTCTTCCTCATTTATATTTTCTTCAAAACGGTGCGAGAGTGACACACTGTGGTTTTGAAATATCACACCTCTTTGTTTAACTTAACCATAATCACTGATTATTATTTTTTCTATGAGGTTTTTCATAAATTGATCACATATGGACCAATTTCATCCCTTAAAACTTGATCCCGAATCTCTGTTATTTTCACAGAAACTGAATTATACAGAGGTGCTTCCTTCAGACCATTACATGTGACTGAGCGTTACAGAACCACAAGATTAACAATTACAACTACGTATTATATTGTTATTTATATCTCTTATATCATATGACCAATGACGGTGACCAAACGCTAGGCCAAACGAGTGCTTTGAGCGCTTATTAAATCAACGGTCACGATTCAATCTTCTAATGAGATGGAAGGCTGACGGAACTTTTCCCTTCAGATCTTCGGGTTTTCAAATTTTCAAACATTTGAATCAGATCAGACAGTTTATTTCACGGAAACAAATCAATGGTCAGATTTGATCCTTACACACATTCTTTAACTGCTTAATCCAACGGCTAGGACTTAATCAAGCATTGGGATGGATGGCCACGGTTTACTCCGGGACTTCGGCTATTTCAAATTACACTATCCTTCCACTGTACTATGATCAACGGTTGAGAATACACCCAAAGTGATCCTTTAGATCAAACGACTTGTATCCTTGTTGACATGGTCTCCCATATGCCCTTTGCTGACGTGGTCTGCCATATGTTCTTGCCGACATAGTCTGCCACATGTCCTTGCTGACGAGGTCTGCTGACGTGATCTGCCATATGTCCTTTGCAGACATGGTCTTCCATCGTAGTCTGTCACATGTCCTCTTGAATTAGACGGTCGAGGCTTACTTCGGATGATCCGACGGTCGAGAATTTATTTCGGCTCTCTGGGTCTCCAGGCTTCGGGAATTTCAAATCTCAAATTTAAAATTTTGAAGTGAGATTTTTTCAAAGAGTAACCTCCTCATATATTTATTCCCCAAGTGAATGATGTTTGTTTGATCAGGATTTTAGATCAACGACTCGATCTGTCTACAATGCATCTCTTATAGCATACCCTGTCCTTCCACTTAGAATGATCCAACAACTGACAGAAATTCACATAAATGAGATCTCAAATCTTACCTCGCTTATCCTATCCTTCCACTCGAGAATAATCTGATGACTGACAAGAATTCGGGTTTGATGCGACGACTGACAGGTATTCAGATAATCAAATTCTCAACCCTTTAGCTCCGCTTATCCTATCCTTCCACTTTAAGATGATCCGACGGTTGACAAGAATTCGGGTTTTATCTGATGGTTGACGGGTATTCGGATAATCAAATTCTCAACTTTTTCCCCACTTATCCTATCCTTCCACTTTAAAGTGATCCAACGGTTATGAAAACACTCGAAGAAGATCAAGGGTTGATGATGATTGCGGAACCACAACTAGCGAATGATTTAACTCGACACCCAAACTCCTCAATTTGAAGTTGTGCATTGTTGGTGAGTCAACCACAGTTGTCAATCTTTGAAGCTATAAGATCTGTCGGTCATGACTCATTGCGGGATTGGAAATAGCATGATGTTTAATTCTACTTTCAATCTTCGCAATCCATCCATGTCATTGATCTGGTGATTGCGCATCTAATGATCACAACTTAATATGATCGTTTGTTGGATCTATCACAATCGTCGATCTTTGAGTGTATGAGATCTGACGATATAGATCGATTGCGAGATTGTAACTAGAGAGCCGTTTAATTCTTCTTTTTTTCTCCTCAATTCATATCTGTCGTTGTTTTGGCAATTGCACTTCAATGGTCTTGCTCTGATCTGATCGTTGACTAATCCCCCAACAATTCTTCTAAGATTCATCGTGCCGTCTCTTCTGAGATTTGATCTTCATTCGGTAACCCTCTTGATATTTAATCTCTGCATATTGTCCAACTTCTTGACATCAATCATTATATACCGTTGAATAGTCCTCCAACGATTTCTTTTGAAATACATTCACCATATCTTTTGAGATTTGATCTTCATTCTCTAACCCTCCTGAGCTTTTATCTCAACTTATCATCACATCAATGATATCCACTGTTGACATCAATGACAATACCAATGACACTATTTCCAACACTTTCAAGGTGGTAGGAGACATGGTAAGTTTATGAGAACCAAGGGCTCTCCAAAAAAGTAAAGAAATTAAAAAGGTGGAGGCTCCCTCATCCAAAACAGTGCGATGGATGTTCTTTCTACCAACCAAAATTTGAATTTTGAATGCTAAGTGGTGGGAGAGCCTCTCCTTAAAATAATATGGATTAAACGTAATTAGGTTTGACTCCTCTGGATCCATAGATCCAATGGATGAAAGCAAAGTTCTACATTGACTTGGATAGTGTTATAGAAACTCGAGGGATAACATAGCACAAGGAGCTTGTGCCAAATATTCAACAATATTGTATTTTTGGGAAGCGTGGGAATTTGGATTAAATGTCTCTTTTCGAATTGTGCTCTTGGGTGGGCACAACACTGCATCAGAAATCAGCTTCTCAATTTGAAGAGGAGTGGAAGATGGAGGAGGAGTGGATGGTTGATCGATAGCCTTTCCATTATCTTGATCACCTGGAGGAGTGTCATAAGTATTTTTTCAAGTCGTTACATTAATCGTCTTAAATATGTACACCTGAGAGGTGCTCAAGGAAGCATCCCCATGGTGAGAATGACCTGGGTCACCTCCTTGTGGAGGGATGCGATTTGGGGCAACTAGATGTTTCTACTGAACTGTTGGGGAGGCACCTTTTAGAAATTTAGTGAGAGGCTCATGATGAGGGAAGTCTTTCGTGTAGTGTTCTTCCTCATAGATCATGCAAGGAAACTTAGCCTTCCTATTCGGTTGATTATCAATAGTCTTTGTAGTATCCTATTGGTTAGAATATTTATTAGATTTACCGTTGTTTTTCTTCTTACCTCCTACTTGCTGAGATGAATTGGATTGGACTGCATTCACCTCATAGGTTTGAGTAGGAGCGAAAGTAGTTGTGGTGCTTGAAATCGAACTTGGTTATGGAGCAGGTCTTGACGGATCGTTCGACAGATGATGAGTGTTAGGGATCATATTGTAAAGTGTGTTGGGCTGAGAATACACCAATTCCAAATATTGTGCATGTTTGATAGCCTATTCCTTAGTAACAACGTTTCCCATAGAAACATCTCCGGGGATGGGAGGTAAGAGTGACTTTGTACACCAATATGCAAGGAGTTGGTATGGAATTGGAGCTTCAATCAACCATCTTCGACGTCTCCACTCATGAATATGATCAGATATGTGGGTGGAAGAGGATTGTCAGAGTGAGGTAAAAGGTTTTGTACTGGTCTCATACCATATAGGCAACTGAAAATGTGTCATAAAATTCATGACAAGAGAATTAAATTCGAAAAAGGAGTTACACAATCGCTCAATATACCATTTGGCTACGGAACCTGTAAGTGTTCTCTGAAAAAGTATCAGATGAATGGAATCGTCCATCAAAGAGTTTGAAGAACACCATAAATGGAAATTCATAACATGGTTGTTAGGATCTTCCCCAGGTTTTCTGTCGAATTTCAGGATGTCGGATGGTAATTTGGTAGGGATGGCGGGCCAAAACAGGGCATACATAATGGGATTGTTTGTCAACCGCGACATATATGGAATATATAACATAGAAAATAATGGAAACTGTCGGTTGGCGTGTGGATACTAGTGATAACCATATGGCATGGGAACACTAGTAGCACCAAATCGAGGTTGCAAAGAGATGGAAATACTAGATGGTCCTCCCATGTATGGTGGATGACCGGGTTGTCCACCCATGTAAGGTGGTTGTCCTACTTGTCTTCCTATGTACTGTGATTGAACAAGTGGACCTCCTACATACTGATATTGACCTGATGGTCCCCCATGTATTGTGGTTGAATGGACTGTTGCGTTGGAATCATGGGGTTTATATATTGATAGGGAAAAGTTCATTGTAGAGGAATGCTCGTCGGATTGGGTTGACCTAAAAAATGATTAGAAACTCCTGGATATGGCTGTCCAGGATATAGGCCACTGGTAGTAGGGATAGAAAGACTTGCAGGAGTAGCTTTCCCCTCAGTAAAATGTTTCCCTGCAACTGAAGGTTGCCCCCTAGATGAAGGTTGGCCTCCTATTGAAGATTGACCTCCAATGTAGGATGTACTAATATGCAATGTATGAGATGGAGGTTGAGTAGCTTGTGTAACCATGGTTGTGTGAATGACTTGACTGCTGGCCATCTGGCCGATGGGATGACCAAGTAAAGCACTTGGCGTGTGCATGTGTGGAAATAGTGAAGCAAGAATATTACCTGATCCATGTGTGAAAGGAGATGTATACGGAAGTGGTTGAGTTAGGGTTACCTGATTCATAGATGTTTTTGGTAAAGAAGAAGCACCAACGATATCAACTATAGTTTTTGTGGATAAAGATAAGTTCCCAAGTCTTTCGGGAAAACCAAAAGATGACGGGTTCACACCAAAATATTGCGGAGTGGTGGAACTGAGCGATAAATAGTATGAAGAATAGGGATCAAAATATATCGTAGATGGTGAATCAGTGAGTGGTTGGATGAGTGGATCAGTAAAAGGAGGATTCATGTAAGATGCAAGTATTTCTACAAAGGTTGTGACCGATTTTCAACGTGTTGGCCACTTCCAGGAGCTACACTTCTAGTCTCAGAAGTTTGATCCACAATCATTCCTTTGTAAGCAACATTGTGTTAAGGTTATTGAATGTTACGGTCCATAACTTGAATATTGTGAAATATTCAATCCTAAGTCTGACTACAAAAGTAAAAGAACACACTCTTAAGAAAACTAAAAGCAATCAACCAAGCAACAACAGATTTAAGGATCTTCTGAAGATGGGATAACAAGACACCAATGAAGAAGTGAGAAGCAGTTACCCCGACCTCCACGTAACATCCCTTCTCGATGTAAGAAACCCTCACTTTAATGGGGTCACCCTCCAAGGATGATGAAAGTGTGATACTGTGTCTACCCAAGGTATCGTGGGAATCTACCCACATTCACCTTTGTAGATACCTAGGAAAGGACACTAAGGATACCAAGTCGCAGTCAGCCTTTGGGCAGGTACAATCGACAGTCGGGACCGAACGCATGGGCAGGATATGAAAGTCTGAAAGTCTTCTAGAGGACCGTGGAAAAGTGTACTATTAAACTCTAGAGGACCCCGAATGGATTCATAGTTCATGAAGTATCGAGACCAAATGAATCAGTGACACTTTAGGAAGGATCCCCAATATACGATCTATCCACAACAATTGGTCAAGCTTTGGAGGGGTGATCTCCACTGCTTTTTCGCACACAACCTCGTGTTTATCCCATGTGTGAGAGGGGGTTCCTGAATATGCTTACACAAAATTTGTATTTGTTCACTCTTTAGTGCTCTATAGTCTGTTTAGTAGTCTTGGACAATTTACCCAATTTTTCTAGTCCAAAGACCCTAATCTTGTGCTACTATTGGTGTGCTAAAACCAAAAAATGTTCTAGTTGATTTTATTAGTGTGTGGTTGATTTTAATGGATTTTAATCAAAGGTTTCATGGATATGAAACTGATGATGTGTAAGAGAATCGACTCCAATAGAATGCACAAGAATGAGGTGAAAATCATTCTTTTCGATTAATTATATGTGTTATAAACCTATATTTCATAGGATCAAATGGTGATTGAGATTTATTCCTTCAATGATCTTATGCGGTAAATGATATTTCATTCTGCAAATAATTTCCTAAAGGAAAAAGGAAAAAAAACATAAGTAGGGGTTTGCATTTCAAAATACACCCTTAGTTGATTAAATTGGGTTATTATAGCATGGGAAAATAAAATTATATTGTAAAGTCTTAAATGGAAGCTTGGCACTTCATGGCGCATGTTTTTATCGCAAAGTCGGAAGATGACATGACCGTTTGTCATGTAGTGCTTAATCCACGCACTAGTCTCCATCGACGACATCCCCATCGCCCAGATCGACTGTCCTAAACGCATTTCGGACCCCCCGACCTTTCTTCCTTTAACGGTTGGGGGAGGGGTCCGAAAATTTGTTTTCTCCCACCTAACGTGGCACCTCCATGTTATTTTGGACCCCCCCTCTCAAATCTACTTACCTCCTACCCCCCCTCCGAAATCTGCCTAAACCAATGCTCCAATACCACCTACACCCTCGCTTACACCTATCCTCCACTTACTATACTGCCACTCCCCCGCCTGCACTCCTCCTCTCCTTACTTGACACCTGTCCTCCACTCACTCTACTGCTCACCCTCCCGCCTATAACATCATCCACCTCTCTGAATACTCCCTACACGTCACCTCCTGCTCATACTTCCCCTCGCACCACATGCCACATGTCCCCTCATTCCCGATACCGTCCACCTCTCCGCCTATCCCTATCGCTTACACTCGTACATATACTCATTCCATCTCCACTGGATCTTACCTCCACATCATCCTATTCATAGCCAATCATATTTTCCCACATGACCATTGACTATCGACTGTCCCATAATGAACTCGCGCTGAGCTAAGATTTCACCGCCATCACCCACCTTCCCCTGCAAGCTTTTCTCCTGATGAAGTTATTCAAAGAGATAGATGGAAAATTTTAAGGAACAATAAACAAAATCTGTGAAGACAGTCTCGACCTCATTCCAGATGTCAAAGGCATCAAGACACCTAGCAGTTGAATATCAACAATCAAACACCAATTCCATATTCTAATGCACAATTTTACATAAGTAGCCACAATCACCAATAAAGACCGACAACTAAGAAGAAGTCAAAGACAAATCATCAACGACGTCCATCAAATCAACAGGCTGTTCCAAGATCCAAACAGAATTCATCTACAAGCTCCAACATTCGAGTCACTTGGCAGTTTGTTTCATAGTGATTGCATCTAAATTTTATTTTTAGTCAATCAAATCAAGCACCTGAAATCCGAATCGATCTTAAAGATTCCTATATTTTTGTAATTAGATATACAGTTAGAGTAGATATATCCTTCTCATTTATGACAAGATCTTTGTAAATAAACTTATAAATACTTCACATTACGAAGTATGAAGTGTTGGGACCTATTCATAGGTTAATATCGATATTGTAAGGCAACCCACATAAACACCATTGACCAGATTTTCAGTTATACAATGCAACATTGCAGGATTCTTGTGTGAGATTGTTGGTGATGTCTTTCTGTCTTTTTCAAATGTTTTCTTATGCTCTGTAACCATTTCATGTATTTCCAATTCCAATCATTAAAACAAAGTCAATAGAACATAATTTATCTCATATACTCTGTCTTTGGTTTGTTAATGATCTGTATGTTTTCATATGAAACTGAGTGAAGGAATTATTAACTTCTCTTCTGCTTAGTGGACTTTCCTCTCTTTTCCCTCTTATTCATTTAATTTAATATGAATAGATCCAACAATTTTACTACCCTTCCCTGCAATATTATCCTGTTAACTTTGTTTTGATCAATCCAAACTATGACTCCATTGCCCAATGCCCCTCCCTTGTCGTTCCAACCAAACAATTCAAAAAACCAAACCCTGTACTATCATAACTAGCCTAAAATTTCCAACAAACAAAGCTAAATCTTAAAGAGAGATCCCTCTTTGAGTCTAGGAGGGATAGATCATGGATTCCAAAGTGGTTTTGTAGTTACCTTTGTCAACTTCTTCCCCAGTCTGAGAAATTACAGAGTGCTAACATAGTGGCGAGCATACTGGGGAACTAAACATTTCATGTTCCTCAGAAAAGCATATCAAGTTACAGATCTGATTGTTGATAGTAGACAATGATCAGACAAAAGAAGGTTGAATCATCTTCCCAATGACTTCAATTAGTTCCAAATCAACGACTCCACTGGAGGAAGAACCTGAAACATGAAAAGACAATCTAAAAAAATCAGGTATTCAAGTTGGAATTTTATCCAAGACATAATAGGATTTATTTTTAATTATTTCTTCTCTTTTTCTGATTTTGGTCAAGATCTTATTGCTGAGACTTATGTTGATCATATTCAACCCGATAAGCCTCAAAATATTAAGCCTAATTTTACATCTTATGTACATACTCATGCACCTATTAAAATTCCAGATAGATACAAGCCTCTTGTCTTACCTTCTATACTCCATGATTTACCTGCAAATTATCACAAATATATTCCCAGGTTTGATGGAGAATATGTTAACATCATTGCTGAATAACACATTCATGGTTTTGAAAATTTTCTTGACTTTTTTGAGGTTGAAGAAGATGATGTCTGTATCAGGATTTTTGATCTATCTTTGCAAGGTAAAGCTAATGAATGGTTCAAAAATTTGTCAGCTACAAACATTTGTGATTTCAATCAGTTTGTGAAGGTTTTCTTTAATAAATGGGTGATCAAGAGGAATCTTTTTCTCATTCTAGAATAATATGATCATTTGAAAAGACAGTCAGGAGAAACAATACAACACTTTTCAGCTAGGTTCAATCAAGTCTACCATTCAATGCCTGCTGATATAAAACCTCATCCTGGTTTAACTCTCTTACACTACCCATATTCCTTTGATCCAGAAATGGTATTTCATTTAAGAGAAAGGAATACTACAACACTTAAAGAAACGCAGAACAATGCAATAGGTGTAGAAGCTAATTTGCTGATCAAAAAGTCAAAGTTGAAGGAAAAAGAAAAGGAAACCACAGAGAAGGAGCATGTGACATCTTCAAAAGTGAAACTAGACATTCTGGCAAGAACAATGAAAGAGATGATGCAAAACATTATCATACGAAATGAACTTGTTGTTCAAAAACACCATGGCCCACTTGTTTTTTGAAGAAGAAAATGTTACTGATCTAAATCATTTTTTTATTAATTATTGTTACAATAGATCACAAAATGATTATTTTATGTATTCACTTCATGCCATGGACAAAGATGAAACTCAAAATCAGTTTGTGGAGGAGCAATCAGATGATATAATATGTATGCTTGATGATTTTTATTTTATGGATGATCTACCCAATTATGATCAATATGATGATGATTACATCAAGGTTGATTCTTCAAAGCAATCAACATCATGTTTTTGGGAGGAAGAAGCTCAGTTTCAACAATTCAAATATGCTGATGATCTTGTGCATATTAATCATGGTAGCAATGAGGAAAATGAAGAAAATTTCAAAGTGAGTGAAAAGTATTTTCCCTTATGTTTCTCCTCATTTCAATTTCTGAGAGGAATATATAAGAAAACAGACCAACGAGTTTTCAACATTAGGAATGGAGAATTTTCTGATGAATCGGTTGAGGATGTCATCTGTGATAAAAAAAGTTGTTCTATCTCCGGAATTACAGCCCCTGAGCTATATTGATTTTCAAACCACAAATGAATCGATGCAACATAATTTTGTACCATTAAGTTTTGGTTCACTTCAGTTTTTGAAGAAAAATGTTGCTAATATCTCAGAAGCAAGGACTTGTAAGCCTATAGAAAATCATGTAGCCTCATTGGAATCATTACATAATAAATTGTAGCTTCTCCAAGACCCTATAGCTGATGTCTTGGATAATATCTGTAGCCAAAGTCCTTTTCCATTAGCTGGATATGATCCTACAAATAGATTTGATAAAAACTTGATCAGGCAACCGACTTCATTGTCTTGTTCAACATGAATCTCATTACAAATATCTTCTGAAAATTTGTAGTTAAATCAGAAGTTGTATGATGATAGCATATGTGCAATACCCAATTATGACCTTGAAATTGATGAATACTTTGAACACCAAGAAATAAGTCATTTTTACCATGATCCCATAACTATCTATATGGAGGATTTTTTCACTTCAGAATTCCAACTGATTTCTAGTGCTTGTATTTTTTATGGTTCCAAATCTCTCTATTATGAAGATCAAACTAACAATCAGTTTCTAGTGCCCTTACAAGCTCTATATATGAGTTTTATTAAAAATAGTGAAAGAGATGAGTTATTGGATCAACTGCTGGATTGGCTTCATTGGCATTTTTCCATTACCTAATTGAGCAATAATTTCAGAAATTAGGGTAGGAGTGTGTGAATAAGCTCGGCTTGGCGAGCATTCCTTTCAACAATTTTTCAATTTGATTTTCAGTTTGGTTTCATTTTTCAGTTTTAGAGTACAGTTCAGATTTCATAGTGAACTTGATTCAACTAAGGTTTGGAGCAGAGTATTAATTGATTTTTAGTCACAAAGGTTTCATGACATAGCAAGTTGCAGGTTTTGGGATCATCCCAATGGATTAGGCTAATTAGTCTACGGTGTTCTTGGCACCTCACAAGGAAAGTACCATCCTCAAGTGGAGCCACTGTTATAACCCTATATTTCATAGCATCAAATGGTGATTGAAATTTCTTCCTTCAGTGATCTTATGTGGTAAATGATATTTCATTCTACAAATAATTTCCCAAAGGAAAAATGAAAGAAAAAATAAGCAAAGGTTTTCATTTCAAAATACACCCTTAGTTGATTAAATTGGGTTATTATAGCATGGGAAAATAAAATTATATTGTAAAGTCTTAAAATGGAATCTTGGCACTTCACGACACATGTTTTTATCCCAAAGTCGGAAGGTGACATGATAGTTTGTCATGTAGTGCTTAATCCATGCGCTAGTCTCCATCAATAACATCCCCATCGCCCATATCGACGGTCCTAAACACATTTAAGAAAACCCCGACCTTTCTTCCTTTAACGGTTTGGGGGGGGGGTTACGAAAATCTATTTTCTCCCACCTAACGTGGCGCCTCTGTGTTATTTCGAACCCCCCCTCTCAAATCTATTACCGCCTACCTCACCCTCCGAAATATTCCTAAATCACCACTCCAATACCACCTACACCCCCGCTTACACCTGTCCTCCACTTACTCTACCACCACTCCCTCGCCTGCACTCCTCCTCTTCTTAATCAACACCTATCCTCCACTCACTCTACCACTCACTCTCCCGCCTATCACATCATCCACCTCTATGAATACTCCCTACACGTCACCTCCTTCTCATACTTCTCCTCACACCACACACCACCTATCCCCTCATTCCTGATACTGTCCACCTCTTCACCTATCCCTATCGCTTACACTCCCACATCTACTCATCCCATCTCCACTGGATACTTTCCCCCACATCATCCTATTCATAGCCAATCACATTTTCCCACATAATTTTCAACTATCCACTGTCCCATAATGAACCCACCCCGATCTAAGTTGTCATCGCCATCACGCCTGCAAGATTTTCTCTCGGCGAAGTTATTCGAAGAGATAGATGGCAAAGTTTAAGGAACTATAAACAAAATCTGTGAAGATAGTTTTGACCTCGTTCCATATGTCAAAGGCATCAAGACACCTAGTAGCTGAATATCAATAGTCAAACACCAATTCCATATTCCAATGCACGATTTTCTAGAAGTAGCCACAATCACCAATAAAGACCGACAACTAAGTAGAAGTCAAAGATAGATTGCAACAACCTCCATCAAATCAGAAGGCGGCTCCGGGATCTAGGATCCAAACATAATTCATCTACAAGCTCCAATGCTTGAGTCACTTGGCAGTTTGTTTCATAGTGATTGCATCTAAATTTTATTTTTCGTCAATCAAATCAAGCACCTGAAATCCAAATCGATCTTAAAGATTCCTATACTTTTGTAATTAGATATATAGTTATATTAAATATATCTTGCTCATTTATGACAAGATCTTTGTAAATAAACTTATAAATACTTCACATTTCGAAGTATGAAGTGTTGGGACCTGTTCATAGGTTAGGATCGATATTGTAAGGTAGCCCACAGAAACACCATTGATCAGATTTTCAGTTATACAGTGCAGCATTGCATGATTCTTGTGTGAGATTGTTGGTGATGTATTTCTTTCTTTGTCAAATGTTTTCTTATGCTTTGTAACCATTTCATGTATTTCCAATTCCAATCATTAAAAGAAAGTCAAAAGAACAAAATTTATCTTATATACTCTGTCTCTGGTTTTTTAATGATCTGTATGTTTTCATCTCAAACTGAGTGAAGGAATTCTTAACTGCTCTTTTGCTTAGTGGAATTTCCTCTCTTTTCCCTCTTATTCATTTCATTTAATCTGAATAGATCCATCAGTTTTACTACCCTGCCCTGCAATATTATCATGTTAACCTTGTTTTGATCAATACAAACTGTGACTCCATTGCCCAATGGCCCTCCCTTGTTGTTCCAACCAAACAATTCAAAAAATCAAACCCTATACTATCATAACTAACCTAAAATTTCCAGAAAACAAAGCTAAATCTTACAGAGAGATCCCTCTATGAGTCTAGGAGGGCTAGATCCTGGATTCCAAAGTGGTTTTGTAGTTACCTCTGTCAACTTCTTCCCCATTATGAGAAATTACAGAGTGCTAATACTATGTATGGGAATGCTAAGAGTTCTATTCTTCTTAACACAAACAAGCACTCAAAACTATGCAACTTTCAATTTCTGGGATCAATATGATGCCAAACTACCAAGCAATATTTCCAAAAACTGAAATGCACATGCAAAACTAGCCCTTTTTTCAAACTTGTACCAAAACAAATTTCCTAAAGAATGCAAAAAATTCTTTGTTTGATTATGTATGCAAGGAGATATGCAAATGTTTCCACTTCGTAACTTTCAAATGGAATGAAAGAGATCTATGTTTGACACAATGAAATATGAGGAAAAAAAAAATCAAACAAAGTGCACTCAAAATGATGAGAATTGAAAGAAACCAAGTAGGATATAAATCCTTCAATCAAGGACTCAAAGATGGAAAAGAGAAAGAAGACAAATACTCATGAAAATCCTCAAAACATGAGCAACAAGAAACATAATTCAAGACTGGGTTGTGGCAAATGAGAGAGTCCTAATCATCCAGAAAAGCGAGATGTTTCAAAGAAGACAAAAAGGCTCAAAACTAGGCAACCTTTGCAAACCGTAGTTGATGAATACTGTTAAACAATCAAGCAATGTGAAGGCTTTGCAGGATGAAAATCAATGAACTCAAAGGTAGGATGGACCAAGGGATCTTGTTAACCCAAGGGGATCAAAACTAGGAGAAGATTTCAAACTCAAAGAAGAAAAATAAATGAGTGATAAATATCAAATTCTCAATCAAGCAAATTCAAAGACAGTTCAGGAGACTTTGGGCTAAAAACCTATCAATAGGAGACTGATTAGAACCAAGCAGAAACAAGAAAAAACACCAAAAAAGATAGATTAATGCCCCTATTATCAAATATACAGAGCGCCATGGTGCCCTCCATGAGGCTTAGGGGGAGCGCCAGTAAGCTAATGGCACCCTGGTAACATTGCAGGGGAACTCCAATCAAGCTATGGTGCCCTGGTGTGAACTGTAGGGGAGTGTCAGTTTCTGAAAAGTTAAAAAATGGCTTCTAACAACTCAAACTCAACAAAGAACCAGTCAATGGCTTTGTAAACTCTTCAATGAGGAAGAGGGAAGGGGAAATAGATCATAAAGAAGCATAAAAAACCAAGATATAATAAAAATCAAAGATTCAAGATGAAAAAGAGGAAAAACTAGTCAAAAGTCGATTCGTAGTGGAGTCACCATTTTTCTGTTATGAAATATTCCCCCTGTGGACAAGTGAAACTTCCCTTGGATTTAGATACCCCTATACCAAGACATAAAGTGTACAAGTGGACACTAACATCCCTTTAAACTCATCTAAAACAATCAAATCGAGAAGGAGAGAAAGGATATGATGTACCTTTTTCGACGTTTTTCCTCGCTACTTTCAATCCCGAAGATTGATCCTCAAACTCCCTGGCGCAAACTGAGATATGCAATAGACATCAAAGGGAAAAAACTACAAATATTCGATAAGACAAGTCTATCTACGAATATTAGAACAATAATAGACAAACAAATGTAACAAGACATAAACTTGAAGAAAATAGGCCAAGTATATATTGAATGAGAACCAATAAGAAAATACTTATAGACCATGATTGATGATGCATAGGCCTATCCAAGCTCTCCTCATCCAACCCTTGCAAAAATGATTCAAGATAAAAATGATGATGCTTCACTAATTTCTCCCACCTTTTCACCATGGAAATGCCTCCAATTTATAGGATTTGAAAGGCTCAACCACCTTGAGTATTTTTGGAATTTGTTGAGGATATGGCTGTTAGAATATAGAAGATGGTGTGCTCGTTTTACCATTGACGATACCTTCATCACCCAACCATAGGTCGAAGCCTCCCTCCGAGCACCTGAACCTTGACTGAGAATTCCTCCGGAAGCAAACCCTAGGCTAGATAGCCAAACAAAGAGTAGTGCATCAATCCCCAAGGATAGCGCATCACAAAAGGCTGATCAGATGTTCCAAACCCTAGCCAAGAGATATCTAAGCCAATACTGAAACTAGCTGCTGCTGTAGCTACACCTGCAACTCTCCTTCAAACCTGCGCACCAGACTGCAACTACAGTGCGCACCAACTGGGAAACTGCTGCGCAGAACTGGCTCTGTCTGCAACTACTGAGATGCTACAAATGAGAACTGGTGCCCTGTATTTATAGTAATCCTGCCAGTTTGCTGGGGCCGACTTCTCCTTCTGGCTATGTGTCTGTTTAGTATATTATTATTAATTGTGGCCGACTTCTTCTCTTGGAGGCTAATAGCCTAATATAAATTATCTTCTTGAGCCGACAAGGCTTCTAGGGTTATTAGTCAACTCATTAGGGTTTCTCTTGCTTCTCGGAGTCTTCTATTCTCGTTAGGTTCACACGTGGGGGTAAATACCTCTCGCAACTACCATAATATTAACACTCCCTCCTAGCTAGAGAGGTATTTACAGGTAATGGTTTTGAGCACAAAATATACCATTTACCCGGTAGCATCAATATAGTCATCTAGACTATTTCATGACTAGATCATGAGCATCACCATCTCCATCAGTTGCATCATCTCTCGAAACCATACTTCATCTGAGTAGTTAGATATGATACTGGATAAGTCACTCTCACCACAGAGTGATACAAGAGGAGTAAAAGCTCTGAACTGTTTTCCGTCTGGAAAATCTTTGTTCATCATTCATCTGAATGATCATTATCTCCAATAAACTGCTGATAGTATTCAAGGCAATTAGAACAAGGATAGAACACACCTGTGTCTATTCATAGTAGTACACAACTACAATCCAGTGATTCACTACCACATCAAGTAATACATAAGTACTTGATCAACAATGTATGGTTGCAAACGGTGAAACATATTCACCATAGTAGTCCTCATCTACTGTCATATAGTCTTCATAACAAACATCTGAGAGCATCTTGCATAGAAACAATGTTATGATAGAAACTGTATCATCTGGGCCAATCTTTCACTCACGTTTGTGAGATCTGAAAGAATGTCTGCCACCACAGTAATATTCATCTGCATAGAAACAATGTTATGATAAAAACTGAATCATCTGGGCCAATCTTTCACTCACGTCTGTGAGATCTGAAAGAGTGCCTGCCCTCAGTATAGAATATCAACAATAATCATCTGGGCCAATCTTTCACTCATGTCTGCCCTCAATATAGAATATCAACAATGGGCTATCTGCCCCATTCTTCTCAACCAAGGAAGAAGGATTGTTTTTGATTTCTGAGCCTGGACCATTTCTCACCCTGGGCCATTCCTCCGACACTAAACAAAGTGTAGCCTGGAGAGAATGAGTCTGCCCTCGAGAAATGATTGGACCATTCCTTACCCTGGGCCATTTGTCTGACACTAAACAAAGTGTAACCTGGAGGGAATGAGTTTTCCCTAAGGAATGACTGTCCTGGACTATTCCCCACCCTGGGCCATTCTTCCAACACTAAACAAAGTGTAACCTGGAGAGAATGAGTCTGCCCTAGAGGAATAACTGTCCCTGATTGTTGAGCCTGGACTATTCCCCACCCTGGGCCATTCTTCCGACACTAAAGTGTAATCTGGAGAGAATGTATAACCCTCGAGGAATGTTTGTCCTGCATCAACCTCCAAAATGGACGATTCTTCGAAACTGCTCACAACTATGAACTTCGAAAGAATGATTGCCCAGCGACGCAGACCATTCTACTTGACCACTACTCAGAGTGATTTCCAAGAAGAATGACTGTCCTAGACCACTCCCCATGTTAACCACAATGGGAAGTCATTGTCTATGATACATCAACAATCAGTCTGCCTCCCATGTTAACTACAATGGGAAGTCACTTTCCGTCAGAAATCTCAATCCACTTTTCGAACAGGAAAGCATCTGTCCAATCTAGACTATTTTTCAATTACAAAGATAAATAATATTTTCAATGCTCCCTCATAACTGGAGAGTTATTTCAATCACAAAAATAAATGTTTGTGTACCTTCTTCTAGTTTGGAGAGTCTTCCCTTCCAGCTAAGAGAGTTATTTCCACGAGCTCTAGCTTGAGTATGCAAGTTCTTTCATCTTGAGTAGAGGCTTTACCAAAATGTATGCTTATCTGCTCATCTGTGGAGATATGTACTGGAGAATCACTTTCTTCTTTCTGGACTTCATCATGGATAATGTAATGCTTGTACTTTAGTCTGGAATACTGTGAAGGCTTCATGTAGATCTAAACAATAGAGTATATCATAGTTGGAGAACTGGAACATATCCATGTGGCACTTCTTCTATCATCATTAGATCTGATCTTCTGAGTAGTCATCTTGATGTTATAATAAATCTTCACCACGCTTCTGCTGTGCACTGGAGGTTCTCCACCAATTTGTCTTCTTCTTATCTGCATACAGGAGTCTCTTTATGATATGGCTCAAAGTCTTGAGATTGCTCTTTATACTTTCTTTATTCAATTTCTCTAGAGAACATTCTTTGCATTCGTCTGATGTGGAATTCTGAATCATGGATGTTGCAGATGATATAATGACTTATATAGAGATAAGTCTGGTGTACCGGAACAATCAATCATCATAGTCTCCTACCTCCATCTGAGAGAACCTCTGGTTCTGGATCTCGCAAATATTTCATTCATAAGTCTTCCGTACACTATTCTTCTTCACAACTTTCAATTCTTCTGCTTGATTGCTTTTAGTGAGTTCTTATCAGGCTGGTAATCTTGTGATTCTTGATACACTGACTGGTTGTTCTGGTTCTTCTTTTTCTTTCTTGGAATCTTTATGTTCTTCTTCATGTTTTTCTTTAGCTCTTGGGT
>ML807120.1:93678-106066 GCA_009831015.1 Picea engelmannii
CTCCTATCCCTTCACCGAATGCATCACACTCCAATACAAATGGCTATGAGAGATATGGAAGTGCTAACACTGAGAAAGTTCTCATCACCTTATTCATCTTGTCAAATGCAACATGTGCTTATTCTGACCATATGAACACTCCCTTCTTATTGAGATCTCTCAATGGCGCACCCAGTTGTGAAAATCCTTTTAAAAAGCGCCTGCAATAGCTACATATCCCAAAGAACCCCCATAGATCTGTAATTGACCTGGGAGTGGGCCACTCTAATATTGTTTGGATATACTCTTGATGCACCTTTACTCCTTCGACACCAATCACATGTCCCGGATATAGGATTTATGTCAACCCAAACTCACACTTTTCCTCCTTGTAAAACAACGACGACTCCTCCATAATACTGAGAATCTCATCCACAAGCCTCATATGCTCCTCCCACATTATGTTGTAGATCAATAGATCATCAAAGAACACTAGTGAGAACTTCCTCAACTTCTTGTTGAAGATATGGTTCATACATGACTGGAAGGTAGCTGGTGCGTTAGTTAAATTGAAGGGCATGACTAGAAACTCGTAGTGTCGGTAGTGACATTTGAATGTTGTCTTATGGATGTCCTCCTCTCTGACCTGTATTTGATGGTACCCCTATCGAAGATCAATCTTTGAGAAGTACACTGCCCCATGTAGCTCATCTATCAAATCATCAATCCTGGGTATCAGATACCGGTTCTTGATTGTCTTCTTGTTCAATTCTCTATATTCGATGCACATCCTCATTGTGCCCTCTGTCGTTTTCACCAATACTATTGAAGAATCAAAGGGAATAGAGCTAGGCCTGATGTGTCCCATCTCAAACAACTCTTGTATGGCCTTCTCTATCTCATCCTTAAACTTCTTCGGATGCTTGTATGGTGTGATGATGATGGGCTTTGCACCCTCCTTTAATTCAATGACATGCTCAATGTAACATCCCCATCCTCCCAAGCTGGGCCACATCACACAATATCAACTTCTGTATCTCTAAATCAACCATACTGTAACATCACCCAAAATACTACTCCAAAAATCACTGCAAAAATTCTATACTAAACCCTAGTTTGCATAGTATCACTTGAAGTAACGTTCTCAACCTCAAGCTAAGTTGCGCCAAACTAACTTTCTCCTTTTAACACAACTTTAACAACGGAAGTAACTGAAAAAACCGCGCACAAGTATATTGATCGCACAACACTACCGTGTGCACAACCATCCTGGTGTCACACGCTAATTCTGATTTCCTTATGCGCGAGGTCTATTCCCCTGTACGCACACATGAGTTCTAGCCTCCTGTGCACATAAGATACTTTCTTGCGCACTATATTATTCAATCCTTGCCTCATAGACTCATGACCAATATCAAAGGATAAATTAATAGGAAAAACTATTAATAACCGTCATACTTAGACAAAACTAAAATAATGATTATCAACACCACATTTACATGTCCAAGCAACATTAGATAAAATAACAACAATTACTTACATGCGACAACATACAAGAATTAACCCATGTCAAGCATAGATAAATAAGCACAAAGTAAACGAGACAAGCAAATAAATAACACTTATCTTTTATGAAGGTCACCAACTACATGCAGAACTTAGACGTTCCTCCCAGCCATAGACTTTGTTGCTCATAAGATTTCAACAATAGATCACCCCTAAGTTGGGGCTTAAATCCACCATGGAAAAGGGTTCCTAGTGACAGGATAAGGTCTTATACTCAACAAAAATTTTCAGTCCAAGGTGCATGTTGTTGCAACTAGCCTAAAGTCTCATTCCCCATACACCTGTCACACCCAAGGAAGTGTGCCCCTTATTTTCTCAATAGTCCCTCGGCTGGCCCACTTCCCTTCTACGATTACTAGCCATAGGCCGAACAATAAGTCTTTGAGCCCTACGACTAATTCCCAACACACCAGGGAACAATTCTTAGCAAAAATCTCGCCTGGAGACTATGATCATGGGCCTGAAAACCCACTTCTTCAACAAAAAATATCTCACCCATAGAGACTTCTCACAGGCTTGAAAATCCACCTCTTCGACAATAAGTCTCTTAGCCAAAGAGACTACTCACGAGCCTGATAACCCTCCTCTTTGACAAAAAAAATCTAATTATGTAACACCATGTTTTCTCCAAAGACTGTAATTATGCACAAACTTCATATGTTAACAATATGAGGCATGTAATTGTGTTTTTATCTAATCTAAACTCCAAACTGTTGACTGAGAGGGAACAACATTGATAAGTACTAGCCATGATACACCAGAGGAAATTTATGAGGTAGAGGGACTGATGGAATGGTTGAGTGAAATGGAGTTGAGATGCATCAGTGAAGAAAATAGGAAGCTTGCATAACAAGCTAATATATTATTACAAGCATAATGACTTCACCTACCAGTGCACCAGACCGATGAAGGAAACAACATGATCACTAAAGAGAAGGTCATAGAGGTGGTTGAGTAGTAATGACTATAAATTTGGCCCATACATAGAGAGAATGGACAATTAAATAATTGACAGGGGAATGTACCACGAAACCGCCCCTTCATATTATGAAGGGATGACTATAGGTTAGGTCTGCAGGTCACTACAGAGATCCTGAGGGGATGGAGAAGAAGACCGGGGAAGGAAAAAATGAAACGTGTGTAGGATGAGAGAGTGTAGAAAAACACAAACCCATAGAGGAGACTAATCAGATAGGAAAATAGGCCCTGCAAACAAAGATTGCACCTAGGGACAAAAGAATGCAACAAAAGATTGAGTAGGAAAGAAAAAAAAGGGCTCATAGACGAGAAATAGAGTGCAAAAGTGTGGATGTGTTGATTGAGAAAGGAAATAATATATTTCTAGAAGAAAATAGGAAGCTTTTCTGAGTTGTTGATGATCACCCTAAACATAGATGACCCGGATTCCCGAACTGGAACAATAGTGGGCTGCATATTGGTGCTTACTGGAAAGAAACCAACACTGGTAAGGGGAGGTCATTGAGGGACTGTTGAACAGAGAAGGGAATCCCTTGTGCAGAGGAAATGTTGTTGATAAACCACTTGATAAACCTATAGATTCCCAAAGCTCAACAAGAGGTGGAAATTTTTGCAGTGTCAGAGGAAGAAGGAGAGTAACCTTCTTAGATCATCGTAGGATCAGAACCATGCCGAATCAATTTCCTTAGTGGTATCATGGCTTGGCATGGGGGTTCGTGTTGTAGGAAGTGACTCTACAACAAGGCCTAAGGTTGGGAGGAAATGTGTCCTCTCTCAGTTAGTTGGATTGGATTATTTCCTTATCAGATAAGTGTTCATCTGTATTGAAACTGAGTAGGAATGATTTATGTGAATGCTCATGAATGAAATAATTGTATGATAACACATATGAATGTTTAAATCTAAGGGAAATTTTGTGTACTTAACCTATGATTTTGAATGTTGTAAGATGACATATGTTATCATGTTTACTATTTCCTGGTTAAATCGTAAAAATGAATAAATACAAATTGCTACTTGCTTGAATACTCTATATGTTCCCTGTGTGTTGAGCCTGCAAATCATGCTAGGATTTAACATTAAGTTTGACAATTTGTGATGGCCACAAAATCATTTTGAGGTCTTGAAATTCAGAATCAAAGTCTGACAGAACTCGAAAAATGGCTAAGTCCTTAGAAAAGACATTTATGATTATGTAAATCTTGTGTTGGTTAGCGGAGAACAACAACCGTTGATCTGAATAGATCGTGATTGTTGATTGGTGGGATGTTCAAAGTTACCATGTCAGAGAGATCCCTCGAATGTCATGTGAAATACACCTAATGAGAGACTCTGAAACAAACCTTTTAGAGTGAGGATTTCAGAAGGAAATTTCATGTGTTGTGAGAATAACCCCGAAGGAAAGACCCCAAAGTCGAGCCAATATGAAATGTAGATCTGGAAGCATGAGGGATGAATCTTTAGTCATTGATCATTACAGGTCCCACTTACTAATTTAGAAGGGTGAGAGCTGACTGAGAGTGTCAATGTGATGATACGTGTTAGCAATTGATTAGGAGACTAGATTGAGTGCGAGTCGATCTGGATCAACGTTGACTGTTTTTCGGAGTATGACTTCGAAAGATTCAGAGTACTCCTCTGATGGATTGGGAGTGCAAGTACGATAAAGGGAAGATATCAACTGTAGGTTGGGGTATGGAGATATGGAATGATATCCATCGATCTGTTGTGAGTCTTGCCTAAGTCAAGAGATGTAGTATAACGTCATGACTGACATGGCACACCAACGAGGCAACCAGAGTGAATTTAGAGTGACATGTGTCACTCACCCATCGGTGGATGAGTCGAGTGTGGTCAAACAAGGCTGGAGAACCTTAGACCCTGAATAAATCTCAACCGTTTTTCGGGAGATCACAACTTGCATCTACACTGTCCATCGAGGAGAGGGGAATATTCCTCCATACATTGATTTCAGAGTAGTGAAATTGTTTAAGCCATTCTAGCTCTGAATGGATGGCATCGAAAGGGAATATTCTTCAATATCATATTTTTCAGAGGTTAGTGATGAGGGTACTGGAAGAGAGTCTGAGCGATAACAATGATAGGCCTACATGGATCGAAATCTCCTCATGGCAGGATTGACAGGTGCCACATAGGTGTTATGTTTTCTCCATGTCAGATGGAAAGTGTGATGAGGTGTCACATGGACGCCACATGTTAGTGGTATAGAGGTAAAAAACCCAAGAACTTCAGAAGGCCATAACTTTCGATCTAGAGCTCAATTTTGAGTGAAATTTCCACTATTGGGAAGCTCTCGACGAGCAGAAGACGATGGAGCTGGAAAAGAGAGGATTTGAGATAGTTGAGAAAACCAAAAACCCTAATATCCCTACCCTTAGGGGTTGGGTGTGTGATAGATTATAGTACATAAAAACCCCTTACACGATTCTCACTGTAGATAATTTAATAGTCATCCTTTCTCCCTAGACCGACCTTTTTCTACTCACGAGGAAGTGAATAATAATCCCAAAAACACACTAAGGACATCAATATATATTGCATGCCTTCAAATTGACACTTGTCACCTTCAAAAGTATCTTAAGCCACTTGGTGACTCGTTCCCTACCCTCGGAAACTTAGGATAAAATAATTATCCATAACTTACACTTTTCCAGAAATATTATAAAATATTCCCTAAGACTTAAGTCTATCCCCCCCTTTTCCCTTTTTCGGTGGAGTTATCCTCCCATCTCTTTTCGTCTGATCTGTCTTTGCAAATCGATGTAATAACATTAATACTTGAATATGATTACACTTTACAAGGATATGCAAACTGACCTATTTGCATCCTAGCTCACGAGCCTCATAATCACACACACACTTCGGCCTTAATACATATACAACCATATATATATACAACCTGGCTCAGTGCGCACTCCAAGGTCATTCCAGCACACTTACCCAAGTGCGCACAACATCGTGAAATGTACGCACCCTTTCCTTGATAACAATTCTCCACGCACTTACGTAGGTGCGCGTAAAACCAAAACTAGGTTCCAACGACTCACCAACCTATATGCACATTTACATTTACAATTGGTACCAATGTCTCACCAACCTATATGTACAATTACAAAGGGTCCGGATTAGGTACATTACAGTCCCCTCCCCCTTATTTATGCATTTTCCTTTGTGCATCATATACACATGTACATACAAAATTTCAAAAATCTTCGAAAATATGCAGATACTCTACCCACATAGCATCCTTGTGCTCCCAAGTTACATCCCCAGGACCATACCAGGTCCATTGGACCTTTACCAACTCTATGGCTCGATTTCAGAGCTGTTTGATTTTCCGACCCAATAAACAAACTAGTCTCACTTGGAAATCACCTTTTGGATCCACTTGAATCACATTCCAATCAATAATATGATTAGCACCATGTACATACTTTTTAAGAAATGATACATGGAAAGCATTATGAATACACAAGGATGCAGGAAATGAAATCATATATGCGATAAGACCAATCCTCTCTAGTATTTCAAATGGACCATAATAACATGTTTCCAACTTAGAACACTTCCCCAACATCATGGAACTGCACCTGGATTTAACTTTCAAGAACACGTGGATTCTCACTTTAAACTCTCTGTAGGTTCTGCATTTATCTACACAACTTTTCTTCCTGTCTTGGGAATCCTTTAAATTCTGCCTTATCTTTACCATCTTCTCCTCCATTTCTCGGAGCATATTTGGCCCAACTAGTGCGTAGTTTGTTGGGTTGTCCAAACTCACTAGCGTGTTTCACTTTCTACCATAAAGTGTTTTAAATGGGCTCATCTTTAAAGATGTGTGATACCCATTGTTGTAAGCAAAATCTACCAAGTGAAGGTAGTCTTCCCATTTTGATGGCTTATCCATCACATACATTCTGAGCATATCTTCAATCACCCGATTTACCCTCTCTGTTTGTCCATCTGACTCAAGGTGATATGATGTGCTAAATTTCAGATTTGTCCCAAATCATTTGAATAACCCTTTCCAAAATTTCAAGATGAACTTGGAATCTCTGTCAGACACAATTTTCTTAAGTACACCATGCATCTTAGCAATTTCTCGCATGTAGATATCAACAATATTAGTTTCTTTGTGCACTAACTTCACTGGAATAAAATGGGAAGTTTTAGTAAGATTTTCTACCACCGCCATAATAGAATAATGTTGCTTAGCAGTCCTAGGCAACTTAGTTATAAAATCCATGGTTACAACTTCCCACTTCCACTCAGGAATGGGCAAAAGTTGTAGCAAACCAGCTGAATGTATGTGCTCAACCTTGACCTTTTGACAGTCAATACATCTAGAAATAAAATCAACAACTTCCTTTTTCATACCTAGCCAATAGTATTGTTTTTTAACCGCGACAATTGTCTTCTGGTAACTTGGATGTCCAACATAAGGAACTTTATGCATCTTTGAAAATAAAAAAAAATTCAAATATTGATTATTTGGCACACAAACTCTACGCCTATACACGAGGATCACATCCTCTCTTAGCTCATAACCTTCCAAATTCTATTGCGACACACCTTGTTGTAAATTCACCTTTATGTCAACATAGTGTTGATTTGATTTGGAAACTTCTAAAATTATGTCACTCAAATCGAATTTGTACATGCTAATGGTTGTAGCATGCATCTCATGCACCCTCCTTCTGAGTGTGTCAACCACCTTGTTCTCTTTTCCTCTAATATGATTTATGTCAAATTCATACTCACTTAGGAATTCTAACCACCTGCTTTGTCTAGCATTTAAAATTGGTTGTCCAAACAGATACTTCAGACCACTATGGTCTGTACTCAATTCAAATATTTTACCCATAAGATAGTGTCACCGCATCTTCAAGACATGCACTATGGTTTCCAATTCCAAGTCATGAGTAGCATAGATCCTTTCAATCTCTTTTAACTTTCTTGATTTGTAGCACACCACATGCCCATTCTGAGTAAGGACTCCATCGAGCCCTTCCTTGCATGCATCTGTGCACACAATAAAGTTTGCATCAGGATCAACAATTCTCAAAATTGGCGTACTTGTCAACAAACTCTTCAAGTGCTGAAAACTCCTTACACAATCCGGAGTCCATTCAAATCACACACCTTTCTTTTGCAAGGATGTAATTGGATGCACAATCTTTGAGAAACCTTCAATAAAATTTCTATAATAACTCGAAAGTCCCATAAAGGATCTCACCTTTGCGACATTTCTTGGTGTCGACCATTCCTCAATGGTTGTTATTTTTTCCGGATCCACAACTATTCCTTCTTTAGAAATGATATGACCCAAATAATAAATCTTCCTCTGGTAAAACGAGTACTTTCTCAACTTTGCATAAATATGATTCTCCCTCAATACATGCAACACCATCTTCAAGTGTTTCTCATGTTCTTCAAATTTAGAGTAAATAAGTATGTCATCCATAAATACAATGACAAAATTATCTAAATAACTTCTGAAAAATCCATTCATCAAACACATGAAGACAACTGGTGCATTTGACAACCCAAATGGCACCACCGTAAACTCGTAATGTTAATACCTCATTATGAAGGTAGTCTTATTGATGTATTCTTCCTTAATTCTCACTTGGTGATATCTAGATCTGAGATCACTCTTTGAAAATATCTACGCACCCCGTAGCTGATCAAAAAGGTCATCTATCCTTGGAAAATGATACTTTCTCTTTTCGTTACCTTGTTCAACTTCCTGAAGTGAATACAAAGTATCACTGTACCATCTTTCTTCTTCACGAATAATACTAGGGCACCCCAAGGTGACACACTTGGGCGTATATACCCCTTCTTCATAAGCTCTTCAAGTTGCATATGTAATTCCTTTAGATCTGGTGTACTCATCCTATAAGGAGTCTTGGATACAAGAGCTACTCCCAACATTAGATTTATAGATAAATCGATATCTCTTTTCGGAGGAAATCCGAGTATCTCTTTAAAGACATCCTCAAATTCTTTTAGTATTGTGTAGTCTTCAATATTTGGAACTTTATCCTTAGGTGCCTCTTCCATGTGCGCTGCAAATACTTGACATCCTTTCCTTGATATTTTCTTCTATTGCAAGGATGGAATTTCTATGATAGTTACAACCCTTGCAATTCCTTGAAATGTTCTTAAGTTCCCTTCCTCATCTAAGCAAGTAAATTCCTCATTGTAACAGTACATGACAACATGGTGCTCGTCCAACCAATCCATACCAATGAGGCAATCATACGAGCCCAAAGATATGATATTCGAACCAACTTTAGTGAGTAGTCCATTCATTTCCATTGGACATGCCTTAACCATATCATTAATTTTCCTTTTTGCTCCTGTAGCTAACTGTACCACCAAGGTTTTCCAAGCTTGCTTCTCAACAAACATAATCTTTCCACCATCTTAGCATCTAGATAAATATGACTAGATCTTGATTCAATTAAATAACAATGGGTTGGTCATTAATCTTACCTTCCACTTCAATCATGTGTGACTGAAACTCAACTTACTTGTTATCCAGGGTTGCGTAAATCCTTGGCACATTTTTCCCATGTCTTCAACGGTCACAACTTGTTATACACTGCATGCATTCCTCGCTTTATCACCTCTTTGAGGGTAATCTCTGCGCATATGATATCGACCACAACCCCAACACTGAATAGATTATGGCCATGGCTTTTTCCCCACTATCTATGAAATTGTGGGCTCCTTGAGATTTGGTTGTCCTTGTGCAATATTTCTGAAAAATAGTGGCTTGGTCCCCTTCTTCCTCTGATCCCCCTTACTTTTCATCTTATCTTCCCAAGCCTTTTGGAAAGTCGGTCTTCTCCTTTGTTCCCCATAAATATACTTAGCGTGCCTTATAGTTTCCTCCAATGTCTTAGGGTCATCATATTGTATCTTGTCACTGATAAATGAAGGCAACCCACTCAGGTACCTCTGAATTTTAACTTGCTCATCCTTGATGAATGTGACATATTTCAACAGCTCTAAGAATCTTCTTTCATACTAATCTATTATCATACTCCCAAGATTGAGTTCGAAGAACTCCTTCATTTTCTTGTCATAGTACCACTTGAGTAAGTATTTTATATGGAAATACCTCTTGAACTCCCTCCAAGTAACCTTCTTCTCATCAATGTGTTGCACTTGCACATACTGATCCCACCACATTGGTGCTTTTCCTTGTAGTTTATAGATATCACTTCTCCCTTATGCTTTCATATAATAGTTATGTAGCCGGAAGTACTTCCTCATACCCAACAACCAAGTCTCTACATATTCATCCTTCCTGTGCTCATCGTCAAAGGTAGGAGGCTTGATCTTATTCATTTCTCCCTGTAGCTCGTCTACCCCAGTCCTTCTCTTATGATTCCTAACAGGATATGGACTTGAGCTAATGTGCACTTTGCTAAATCAATTCTTTGGAGAGTGGTGATGATGCCTATCAACACTTCTTGCTTCTCTTATTTTCTCTTCATGAGCCTGTGAATTCTTGACCTACTTGACTCTGTTTCCTTATCCATTTGCTTTTCTATTCTATCCAAGCTTTGCATCAATTTGACATTGAAGTAATTTTGTTGTTCCTTAGCTCTCATAAGCCTTTCATTATCATATTTATAACTTTGAACATATTTTTTCAATCCCTTTATGGTTTCTACCAAGTTCATGCGCTCCTCCTTGGATTATGTACCATCTGCACCCAAACCGACATACAAATCCATGAATTCATCATCAAGACTGTAAGTCCTCTGCACATCTTCCATGCTTTTGACCTTTTGCATTGGTTCTGTCCTGCTCTAATCGTTGATAATTCTACAAAATGTGCAGACAAGAATATTTGTTAGGTGAATTCATGATACAACTTCATGAAACTCTGCACCATCTTGTCATAATCCTTTCTTTCAAATCTCATGTGTGCACTGGTATTCAACTCACACCAATACATGATGTCAATTGTTAACTTGTACACCACGTATCAATAATGCACATGCACCACAAATTTGTTTTGCACTGCCCCAAAACTTTAGTGTGCACACTCATGTACCATTTTTCACTGTGCAGTTCTAGTGCCACACTCCACAATATCATACATTTAGCATGCACATCTGCACATTCTTATTTAATGTGCACCATGGCCACGCTGAAATTCCAAATTCGGTCACTTACGAGTCCAATTTTTTTCTTAAATAGAAACTCGGCCCATGTAGGCTCAGCGTTGAAACCATAGCTTTGATACCAGAATGTAATGTCCTCAACCTCCAAGGCTGGGTCACGTCACACAATATCAACTTCTGTAGCTATGAATCAACCATACTGTAACATCACCCAAAATACTACTGAACAATGCTACTATGAAAATCCACTGCGCAGATTCTATACTAAACCCTAGTCCGTGCAGTATCACTTAAAGTAACGCGCTCAACCTCAAGCTAAGTCGTGCCACACTAAAATTCTCCTTTTAACACAACTTTAACAATGGAAGTAACTAAAAACAATCGTGCACGGGTATACTGATGACACAACACTACTGTGCGCACAACCATCCTGGCATCACACGAAAATTCTGATTTCCTTTTGCGCAGGGTATATTTTCATGTATGCACACATGAGTTCCAACCTCCTATGCACACAAGATACTTCCCTGTGCACCCGGTCATTCAATCCTTGCCTCAAAGACTCATGACCAATATCAAAGGATAACTTAACATGAAAAAATATCAGTAACCGTCATACTCAGACACAACTAAAATAATGACTATCAACACCACACTTACATGTTCAAGCAACATTAAACAGAATAACAAAAATTTCTTATATGCGACAACATACAAGAATTAACCCATGTAAAACATAGATAAATAATCACACAGTAAATGAGACAAGCACATAAAGAACACTTATATTTTATGAAGGTCACCAACTGTGTGCATAACTCATATGTTTCTCCCAGCCATAGACTTTGTTTCTCATAAGATTTCAACAACTTGTCACCCCCGAGATGAGGATTAAATCCACTAGGCAAAAAGGGTTTCTAGTGACAGTCTAAGGTCTTATTCTCAACAAAATTGATCAGTCTAAGGTGCCCGTTGCTGCAACTATCCTACAATTTGTCATTTCCCACACACTTGTCACACCCAAGGAAGTGTGCCCCTTCTCTTCTCAACAGTCCCTTGGTTGCCCCACTTCCCTTCCAGGGTTACCAACAACAGGTTGGATAAGAATTCCCCAAGCCCTGCGACTAATGCCTAACACACCAGGGAACAATTCTCAGCAAAAATCTCACCCAGAGAGTATGCTCACGGGCTTGAAACCCCAATTCTTCAACAAAAAATCTCTCACCCAAAGAGACTACTCATGGGCTTGACAACCCGCCTCTTCGACAAAAACTCTCTCACCTAGAGAGACTTCTCATTGGCTTGATAACTCACCTCTTTGAAAATAAAACTCTGATTACAGTATATAAAAACCCCTTATAAGATTGTCACTGTAGATAAGGTAATAATCGTCCTTTCTCCTTGGACCGACCCCCTTCTGCTAACGAGAAAGTGAATAATAATCCCCAAAATACACTAAGGCCAACAATATATATTGCATGCCTTCAACTCGACACTTGTCACCTTCAGAAGTAGCTTGAGCCACTTGGTGACTCATTCCCTACCTTCAGAAACTTAAGATAAAATAATTATTCATAACTTACACTTTTCCAGAAATATTATAAAATATTCCCTAAGACTTAAGTCTCACCCCACTTTTCCCTTTTCCCATGGAGTTTCCCCCCATATTTTTTTGTCTGATTAGTCTGCACACAACA
>ML807121.1:12098-26664 GCA_009831015.1 Picea engelmannii
ATTTAAATAAGAAAGCAAAATTAATTTTAAATTTTAATTATGAAAATTTTTGTACAAAGATTTAAGTTAGATAAAAAAATTTGAAATGCAATCTTTTTTTTCAAATTTTGTAATTTATTCACATGTAATTTCATGTTTTTTAATTCCAAGTATTTATTCACATGTAATTTCATGTTTTTTAATTAGGTAAACTACTTAAATGTTTAAAAAATGAATCTAATTTATATAAATTGCATTATTAAATTGTAGCACACATAATTAACATGGAACCTGTTAGCGATATTTCTTGTCATTAGGCGCAGAAGCTCCCAGGTTGCAGATTGCACACAAAATGCCCAAATGCAGCAGCAGAAGGACCAACGTTCGTAGCAGATAGCTGAGAAGGAAGTGGACGGTCAGGATCTCACAGAGAAGATCGACGAAATCCCGTCTGTCGTTAGATATCGGGAAGTTGCGAAGAGTTTAAGTCCTAGCGAGCAGAGGAGGAGTCCCAAAGGAGTCATCGGGATATTAGAGTCATCGGGGTTTAAAAGATCGAGAGAGCTGAGACCCTTTGAGTCTCGAAACTCCGACAGGGAATCTCAGCCCTTGATCTCAATAGGACACGCGTCAGACATCAAGCGAAGAGTCGGGGTTCAGTTCATCGGAGAATCAGGGTTTTCGAAGACATGAAACTCTTGCATGTAGGAATCACGATCCGCGATTTCCCAAAAGGATCAGAGCCGTCTAACAGCAGGGACATGTGGTAGGAGATCCCGCAGAGTCGGGGATCGGGGAATTGAAACTCCCGTGCACATGACAACGGGAATCGCGATATCCCGATACGCGATTTCCCGACGGGGTTAAGGATTGCAGTGGAGGACATGTGTCTGAAGGGTCAACCCTCGCAGAATTCAATGTCAAGTGCCATCGGAGATCGGGAGTCGGGGATCCGTGAGGTAAGTGGATCACGACCTCGTAAGTGTCGATTTCCCGACGGGGAATTTCCCGACAGGAGCAAGGAAAGCGTGGGGGAATATTCATCGGGTTTCGGGGATTTGTGAGACCCTGACCTGTGATTCCAAGACTCGCAATCGTGCGAAGTTCGATTCCTTGATTTGGTGTAGGGAGATCATAAGGGGGGACTGGATTCTTCAGAGGCTGGGTTGACATAATCTAGTGCCCGGTACCCATTGGAAATGAATGAAGAGAGAGAGGGTGGTTGGAACCTTGCCTCACCCATTAAGTATAAGGCATGGAGGGTCTGGCAGGTGGTCCGCTCGAGAGGGTCCTGTGTACCCATTCTTCCAGAGGAACCATGCTGAGTACTCAGCTAGCCGGCAGGGGTCTACACACGCCAATTAAGCCTTTAGTGTTTCAGCTACCTCCCCTTGCTAGAGCCGCGTGCAGTTAAGATGGCGTCTGTCATAGGTGCACGATCGTCTAGTCTGCATGCGCAGACTGTCAGAAGACATGCGACGTAATGTTTTTCATGCAACATCTTGTTTTCACTATTGTTGTTGTTTCGAGTATATGTAGGCGTTTTCACCATTTTGTAATCTATCGATGGTTGAGAAGAGCTCCCTACTGTAATGTTTTAGAAACTATTCTAGCTTCCAGCTTATGCATCTGTGTTTGAGATTTCTTGTTTCATGACAGACAGTTTTTCTCATTCCATCTAATTTTCGTCTCATGCTAAGAGAGTTCGTGATAGACTGAGTCGTGCAAATTATTGCAGTTATGTTGTGATAAATGATTTATCGTTGCATTATTGTATTCTCTGGTTTTCTGTATTTAAGTGCAAGAAGACCCTGCGTTTGGATGCCTTCTTCTACAGTCTGTTAGGAACCTGTTGTTTAAAACAGACCTTCGCACTCTTCCCATATAAGTCCTCCGCCTATTCACCCTTTACTACAACTCACTGTCTGAAGTTTATAAAGACCTCACTCACCTATGCATGCCTGGCCTAGTTTGGAGTTGGAATGATATCATTTTGAGTTGGCTTCCATTCAGTCACCCCATCTATAAAAAAACTGTGACATAAAACTGATGGGCATCGGGCTCTGCTCCTGATAGCAATCCGGGAGTGACTTCTGACGCTAACATTTTTGGCGCTATTGCCGGGGACGAAGTTGAAGATTTTCCCTGGGCAGAACGACAATGATCAGTTGATTCTGAAGGTGCATCAGAAATCAGAACTATTCAGATTGCTACTGTGCACTTGGCAACTCCACTGTGGCGACTCCATTGTTTCCACTTTACTGTTTCAGTTGTGGCCACTGTTGGCACCCCTGAAAGCTGACCCAGAGGAGCTTTCTTAAGAAGGCTTTAGTGGCTGCTTTCTCAGCCTGAGAAGTTTCCTGGGGTAGCGATAATGTTAAAGATCTCGCCTTTGATGGTGAACAAGGACCGGGCACATTTGAAGCTGCGCATCTTTCACCTGGCGACTCCATGATTCGAGGATCAATTGGAAACTCCACTGGTTCGATATGGAGAAAATTCTGGCTCAAAGGTTTTCTTTCTGTGACTTTTCCCAGATAGTTGGTTTTCCTAATGCACTTCCCGATAGAGACATCTGGGAAGATTTCCTCCTCGAATTTCATGCACAGAGTTGGGAGGTACCAGCTGAGCATTTACTGGACTTCCTTGAAGCTATTCACCGACACAATATCACGCATGAGGATGTCCGGATTAAGCTCTTCAGGTATTCATTGAAGGGAGCTGCTCTTGAGTGGTGTCGATCTCTTCCCGCTGCAAGCATCCGCTCTTTAACGGGTTTTCATACAACTTTCAATTCTTTTTGTAAAGATTACTATCCAGCTGATTGCTTGTTTGAAAACTGTTGTGAGGAGTTTTCTTCGCTTCATGAAGCCTCTGTTGGCCCTGAAGACCATGTCCATGATAAGGCCTTTACTGTGGAGGAAAGCATTTGCCATGAAAAAATAGAGGTGTTGAATGATATTAATTATGTTAGCCCTAGAACGGAAGCATCTGACATTATTTCAGATGCACCTGCTCTTTTAGATGTTCATAACGATCAACATGCCTCTTGTGAAAATTATGAGTTTATAGAGCAGATGTGGTCTATAGTAGATGGCTTACCTGGGCATTGGGTGGAAGCAGAGATTCCTAGCAACCCTGTTTCTGAGGACAGAGACCTTCCCATTTGTAAAGAAGAGATTATTGTGGAAGAGGTTTCCTCTCTTTTTCTCCAGGGAGTTTCTCACGATATATGTTTACCTGGGATTAGCGAGGAGAAGATTACGTGTGAGCAGCCAGAAGCAGCGGGCCCCACTATCCCTGAAACATATATTTTTGACGGGATCACCATTCTGGTGGAGGATCATATCCGTGAAGGACAGGCCCTTTTTGATAAATATTATAGTGATGATGAGCAGCAAGCTTATCCTACATTCGACCACTATGAACATACTGAAGAGCCAGTCGGCAAGCAGAATCACCCCATGGTCCCTATTTATGATGAATATGAATCGGACCTAGAGGAGAGCCAACAAGAAGAGGAAAAGGAACCAGAGGGGAAGTATGCCCTTTGTTTAGATCCAGTCAGTGAGCAGCCACCATCTGAGATCAGCGAGCCCACTTCAGTTATTCACCCGCCTATGCTTATCAGAGGTATTTGGCCACGTGTGAGCAGCTCTGTAGCAGAGGAGGCTGCCTGTCACCAATTTTCCAAAATTCGCCACTCATTCTATGACCCTGTCAGCGAATACATGGAGTGGCATGTCCTTTATGCCTTGGAGCCGCCCTATTCCATATCAACTCCACCCTGTGAGGAGAAGTCGAAGAGTGTAGTTGTTCTGCTGTCACGGTTACACTATCTGCTGGTGATCATCGACATAAGGAAGGAGCTTCTATCCAGGAAGTTGCTTGAATGGCTATGGTGGAAGTTTTCTTTCACCTAGCCCATGCAAAATATTTTATTAGCATTAGGACTGTATATAAATAATCTCCTTTGAGCATGTAGCTTTATTTTGTTGCTTTTATTTTTCGGCTTGTATTTTCAGCAGTAGGATATTTTGAGCCTGACTCCATAGCCCAATAGCAAGGCACTGAAACTGCGGAAGGAGTTCTTAGAGCATCGCAGGGAAGACTCTATCCCCCATGGAGCCTATGTTAGTGATATTTCTTGTCATTAGGCGCAGAAGCACCCAGGTTGTAGATTGCACACAAAATGCCCAAATGCAGCAGAAGAAGGACCAGCGTTCGTAGCAGATAGCTGAGAAGGAAGTGGATGGTCAGGATCTCACAGAGAAGATCGATGAAATCTCGTCTGTCGTTAGATCTCGGGAAGTTGCGCAGAGTTTAAGTCCTAGCGAGCAGAGGAGGAGTCCCGGAGGAGTCATCGGGATATTAGGGTCATCGGGGTTTAAAAGATCGAGAGAGCTGAGACCCTTTGAGTCTCAAAACTCCGACGGGGAATCTCAGTCATTGATCTCAACAGGACATGCATCAAACATCAAGCGAAGAGTCGAGGTTCAGTTCATCGGAGAATTGGGGTTTTCGAAGACATGAAACTCTTGCAAGTAGGAATCGCGATCCGCGATTTCCCAATAGGATCAGAGCCATCCAACAGTAGGGACACGTGGCAGGAGATCCTGCAGAGTCGGGGATCGGGGAATTGAAAGTCCCGTGCACATGACAACGGGAATCGCGATATCTCGATATGCGATTTCCCGACGGGGTTAAGGATCGTAGTGGAGGACAAGTGTCTGAAGGGTCAACCCTCGCAGGAGTCAACGTCAAGTGCCATCGGAGATCGGGAGTTGGAGATCCGTGAGGTAAGTGGATCACGACCTCGTAAGTGTCGATTTCCCGATGGGGAATTTCCCGACAGGAGCAAGGAAAGCGTGGGGGAATATTCATCGGGTTTCGGGGATTTGTGAGACCCTGACCTGTGATTCCAAGACTCGCGATCATGTGAAGATCGATTCCCCGATTTGGTGTAGGGAGATCATAAGGGGGGACTGCATTCTTCAGAGGCTGGGTTGACATAATCTAGTGCCCGGTACCCGCTGGAAATGAATGAAGAGAGAGAGGGTGGTTGGAACCTCGCCTCACCCATTAATTATAAGGCATGGAGGGTCTGGCAGGTGGTCCGCTCGAGAGGGTCCTGTGTACCCATTCTTCCAGAGGAACCATACTGAGTACTCAGCTAGCTGGCAGGGGTCTACACACGCCAATTAAGCCTTTAGTGTTTCAGCTACCTCCCCTTGCTGGAGCTGTGCGCAGTTAAGATGGCGTCTGTCATAGGTGCACGATCGTCCAGTCTGCATGTGCAGACTTTCAGAAGACATGCGACGTAATGTTTTTCATGCAACATCTTGTTTTCACTGTTGTTGTTGTTTCGAGTATATGTAGGCGTTTTTTCCATTTTGTAATCTATCAATGGTTGAGCAGAGCTCCCTACTGTAATGTTTTAGCAACTATTCTAGCTTCCAGCTTATGCATCTGTGTTTGATATTTCTTGTTTCATGACAGACAGTTTTTCTCACTCCATCTAATTTTCGTCTCATGCTAAGAGAGTTCGTGATAGACTGAGTCGCGCAAATTATTACAGTTCTGTTGTGATAAATGATTTATCATTGCATTATTGTATTCTCTGGTTTTATGTATTTAAGTGCAAGAAGACCTTGTGTTTGGATGCCTTCTTCTACAGTCTGTTAGGAACCTGTCGTTTATAACAGACCTTCGCACTCTTCCCATATAAGTCCTCCGCATGTTCACCCTTTACTACAACTCACTGTCTGAAGTTTATAAAGACCTCACTCACCTATGCATGCCTGGCCTAGTTTGGAGTTGAAATGATATCGTTTTGAGTTGGCTTCCATTCGTTCACCCCATCTATAAACAAACTGTGACATAAAACTGATGGGCGTCGGGCTCTGCTCCTGATAGCAATCTGGGAGTGACTTCCGTCGCCAACAGAACCTAGAGAAACCAAAACCCGCAGCCACTAGAGGAAGGCACACCAAACCCAAACCCACAACCAACAAATGTAAAGATGGAAATTGATGAAGGGTTGACGTGTCTTAGATATCTTGTTGAAGACTTACTAAATCCTAGAGATCCCTCTTGATTTTAATTAGCTACTTCCTTGGACACCATTGTATCATCTATTGCAAGTTCTGAGGGCCAATTAAGAAATATTTCTAATTACAGGGCTAGGATGTTCGAATATTATATGACTGGCCTAGATGAAAACCAAGTGAGAGAATTAAACATTACAAAATGACAATGGATGACATTGTTCATTGATCCTAGAGCCTAACTACAACCACGAGGCACAAAAATTCGCATTTGAATGGACTGGTGCAACTACCAACAATTTAAGGATAATTGGATGGATAGATGGTTTATGGTATTTGACTAACCTCCCTGCAATAATAGGGAGGTGCCTCTATATTTCCTTGCAAAATTATGGGCAGAGTTTATGTTGGGTCACCATG
The DNA here is from genome assembly GCA_009831015.1 of Picea engelmannii. Classification (NCBI taxonomy): domain Eukaryota; kingdom Viridiplantae; phylum Streptophyta; class Pinopsida; order Pinales; family Pinaceae; genus Picea; species Picea engelmannii. The sequence goes on from ML807121.1 coordinate 18,545, forward strand.
TCAACTACTGGCATTGGTGAATTCAAGGGGGTGGGTCGTTGGTCCACACAGAATAGAGAAAATGTTACGCATGACCTAGTGTTAGAACATTTGATGTAGAACCCCCTTCTCTCCTAAGGGGTTGTGCAACTTCTCGGTTAAGGATATTTTATTTCTGAGCCGAATCGACTCTATGAAAACTTAATGGTCTCACTTGTGATTTAACAAAGTTCCTTTTAGTCTTCTAGTGCAGGTTTTATGGCACCCGCAACCTCTTCCTTCACATTGTTGAACTCTCAAGTTTCAGGCGCTAGCTCCTCTCCCATTAGCCCTCTCCTGTATGTGACCTTGGGCTATGTCCTCACATAATCACGCTATTGCGGAGTGGCCTAGAGTGGTTTGAGACCACACTTATTTTCTCCCCACAATTCACTAATAGCTCCCACATATCCCTTTGACAATAATATGGTTTCGATTACGGCCCGCTCCAAGATTTTTAAAAACGGAGCACCTTATGTCCCAACAATTAAGAACAATCGTCGATCTTGTGATCTCGGGAATTGTCTCTTTATCGACGACTGAGATATGTCCTCTTTTTGCCTTGGTCAACTATCAGTCAACGAAAATTTTCCTCCTTTCACACGCACTCCCAAATCTCCACAGTCTATTGATGCGTGCCCTCCTTCCAAACTGATAGCTACGATTGATTTTTCCCTTCGGGCTTCGGGAGTTTCAACTCTCAACTCTTTCTTCCTCCCCAGTGCTTCCACCTGAAGTCGATGATCTGTTGACGCGTGTCCCTCACAGATCGATGGTTGTGGTTCACTTCGTTCTTCGGGCTTCAGGAGTTTCAACTCTCAGTATTCGCTTTCTCCTTGAGTGCTTTCACCTGAAGACAACGATATGTCGACTCGTGTCCCTCACAGAACAACGACTGTGCTTCACTTATGCTCTTTGGGATTTGGGAGTTTCAACTCTCAATCTTCGCCTTCTCCCGTAGTGCTTTCACCCAAAGACAACGATATGTCAATGCGTGTCCCTCACAGATCGAGGGATGTGGTTCACTTCAGCTCTTTGGGCTTCGGGAGTGTTAACTCCTGAAAACTCACTTTCTCCCAGAGTGGTTTCAACCGAAGTTCGTGGATCTCTACTGTGTGTCCTTCTGAATTGAATGATTATTATTTACTTCAACTCTTCAGGGTTCATGAATTTCAAATCCTTGACTGAAATCCTCGAAGTGACTTTCCCCGAAGTCTCAGATCTATTAACACGTATTTCTAGGCAGTCAATGGGCTGGATCTACTTCGACCTTCAACTCTTCGACGATTTCACTTTCTCCTTATCCACAAAAATTATGAAGTACTTTCGCTCCGGAGTTATGGATCTTCCCCCACCTGTCCCTCTGGATGATGGACGGTCCCTGGCCTCTTCAGGACTTCGGTGAATCCTCACTCCTATGTGCACACAACGACTTAAAACGCGTGTGTCTTTTCCAGATCCAACGATATGGAATGATCCCACCACCTTCTAGATGGATCTTAGCCAGTGATTCGTGAAACCTTCAGAGCTTCACTCCCTTTGAAGATTTCTCCCTGCTATCTCTCTTGAGATTTATCTCTTGGACCATTTGGCTCCTCAAAGGGCTTGCTCCAATACTTAGTTGAACTTCCGATCTATGCACTCCTTGTAGCAGATTATTACGCAAGACTTAGTTTCTTTCGGGCGATTGTGCGCACCTCGCAGCAGTCTCTTTGCACTCCTTGAAAATGGAAATTTTATGCTATCTCTTCTAAGCTTATGAGTTGAAACAGACTATGTCACTCCTTGCAAAAGTTTCTCACACAAGACTTAAGTTCTTGCAGACAACTGTGCACACCTTGCAGCAGTCACTTTTCACTCCTTGCAAAGGGAAGTTTCACACTATCTCTTATGAGCTTCTGATTTGAAACAAACTTTGTCAACGCATTCCTTGCGGACTATATGCACACCTTGCATGGACTCAATGAAGAGAAACAATTGAAACTTATACAAACATCTCATAGTTTCATATACTTAACAACATAACTCATTCATTCATGAAAACAAAATAACAGAGAATTGTAAACAGTAGCAACACCATGCATTGGATCAATTTTCCTCTATTATATTCATTCAAGTGTAAATGGCTACACCTATGATAAAATAAAAACTAGAAATTCAACAACAACTAAATCACAACAATCTCCTACTAATTTGCAGTAACCTCATTCGGTCATACAACACCTCTATTTATCTTAGAGCGTTCTTAGGGTTCCCTCCAACTACTCATCTTCTCGAAAAAAAAAAAACTAACTGCTACCTAAGTTCCATTACATTCAGGACTAGGAGTGAAACTCCCATATCACTCGTGATCATTCAGCTCCCAAGTGTTTGATCTTCTTCAGTTTTCAATCATTTCAAAAAGATTTGCAGGAAACGCCAGCAGTTAATATTCTTGAATGATTCAAAGGTGTGCTAAGGCGATGAGTTTTCTCTCCATGTGTGCTCGCTAACGATGCTCCTGCATCATACTCCCGTGGCCAAAAATTCATGGACTCCTGTCCATGAGCTCTTACATTGGCTTTTCGTGATTCTAGATATCATCTTCATTTTTCCAACTGGCATCTTCTATTGGGTGTCCTTTCCACTTGATCAAATATTCAAAATAGGTATTCCTCCTAGTCTTCTTGCCAATCCTCTGATCAACGATCTTCTCCATCTATGGTTTTTATGCTATAGGCATCTGCTTCTCCCATTGTATCTTCTCCTGATATTTTGATCTCTCTGTGTCATCTTCCCTGTAAGGATATAGGTCTGTTATGTTGAATATGGGTGATATTCCCACATCATCTGGAAGCTCAATATCATAGGCATTTGCATCAAACTTTCTTAATATTTTACATGGTCCTATCTTCTTCATCTTCAACTTGTTATATGTTCCCCTTGGGAACCTTTCTTTCTTGAGATGTGCAAGAACCAGATCTCCTACTTCAAATTGAATCCCTTTACGATGTTGATCAACTCTACACTTGTACTCTTGGCTAGAGTTTTGCAACTGCTCTCTGATCTGGTTATGGAGCTTCTGTATTTCTGCAGCAAAATCTTTTGCTCCAGTGCTTTTGATCTCACTCTGTTCCAAGTCTCTCAACTCAGATACTCCTCTTGGTTTCATTCCATACAGTATTTGGAATGGCCTCTTTCCAATGCTCCTGTTTGGTGAGTCATTGTATGCAAATTCTTCTTGTGGAAGAATTTGATCCCATTGACTATGATGCTCAACGACCAGACTCCTCAATAAGTTTCCCAAACTTTTGTTCACCACCTCAGTCTGTCCATCTGTCTAAGGGTGATAAGTTGAGTTGAAGGACAAATATGTCCCCAAATTCTTCCATAGTGTTCTCTAGAAATGACCAACGAATTTGGTATCTTTTTCTGAGACAATACTTTTGGGTAATCCATGAAGTCGAACAACTTCCTTGAAAAACAAATTTGCAACATGTGTTGCATCACTAGTCTTCTGGCATGGGATAAAGTGTGTCATCTTTGAAAATCTATCCACTACCACAAATATAGAATCACATCCTCTCTTTTTTCTTGGCAATCCCAACAAAAAATCCATGCTTATTGCATCCCAAGGCCTCTCTGGTATTGGCAATGGTTGATACAATCCAGTGTTCTATCTTTTTCCTTTTGCATGTTGGCAGATTCTACATATGTTTACAAACTTTATCACTTCGTTCCTCATACCTAGCCAATAATATGAATTTCTCAATTGTGAAAATGTTTTATCATGGACAAAATTTCCAGCCAATCCTCCACTATGCTTTTCCTTAAAAGGTTATCCCTCATTGAGGATTTTGGTATGCACAATTGATTGCCCTTGAATAACAATCCCTCTTGAATCATATACTCTGTCCATTGGCTCCTATCTCTCAGCACAATATTTGCACATGCTTCGTATGCTTCCTTGAAATCTGGGTCATCACAATACATATCCTTAAGGTGTTCAAACCCCAAGGTATTGACCTGGAATTATTGCAGAATTAGACATCTCCTACTCAATGCATCAACAACTTTATTAGGATTACCAAAAATATGTTTAATGAAAAAAGTTAAATTTTGCATAAATTCTATCCACTTAGTGTGTCTCTGGTTTAACTTCTCTTGTCTGGTTATGAATTATAAAGCTTGGTTATCATTGTACAAGACAAATTCCTTTGGAACAAGGTAGTGCCTCCATCTCTTCAAGGCTTGAATTATGGCATCAAATTATTTATCATATGTGGAGTACTTTCTCTTAGTCTCATTCAACTTCTCACTAAAATATGCAACTAGTTTATTATCTTGGCTCAAGACTGCTCCAATTGCAACTCCACTTGCATCACATCTCACTTGAAATATCTTTCCAAAATTTGGTAATACTAGAATTGGTCATTCTGTTATCTTCTCCTTCAATATATTGAAGCTCGTCTCGGCCTCCTCTATCCATTTAAAATACGTGTGCCTCTTCTTCACTATATCCTTCATTGGTGCACAAATTCCACTAAAATTTATGATGAACTTCTTATAGAAACTTGTTAATCCATGGAAGCTTCTCACTTCAAACATACTCCTTGGTGATGGGCATTATTTGATTTCTTTCACCTTCTCTAGATCCATCTTCAATTCATTTGAAAATATCACAAAACCCAAGTAAATGAGTTATGTCCTCATAAAAGATGACTTCTTCATATTTATCAATAGCTTCTCATGTTGTAGTCTCCTCATCACTAAGGTCATATGTCTCAAATGCTCCTCTTTAGTCTTGCTAAAGACCAGTATATCATCCAGATATACAACCACAAAATTGCCAATGAAATCTTTCAGTATTTCATTCATCAACCTCATAAAAGTACTTGGGGCATTTGTTAAGCCAAATGGAATAACAAGCCACTCATACAACCCTTCATTTGTCTTAAAGGTTTTTTTCCACTCATCACCTTCTCTCATCCTTATCTGGTGATATCCACTTTTCAATGATATCTTATAAAGGAAATTTGATCCACTTAAACAATCCATTAAGTCATCCATTCTTGGAAAAGTAAATCTATACCTGATGGTGATCTTGTTAATGGATTTCGAGTCTATAAACATTCTCCATCCTCCATTTGGGGAGGTGTGATCCGAAATTGGATCCAGAAGCCTGATAGGGCTTGAAAAATGCTCAAAAATGAAAGTCCTCGGAATGTGACGAAACCTATGCCATTGCGTCCGTCTTGTCTTCCTGATTCCGATGGTATATTTACTTTGTCAAACAGGCTCCGTATGGAGAAGATATCGCATTTTGTCTGAAAGGTCAAACAGGCAAAACAATTGATGACTGTGCAGTCCGTACAGTCTATAAGGACGCTGATGTGGCAAGTTCGTACAGTGACACATGGCAGGACCATACAAAGACACGTGGTGGCTCCAGGGAGTGACACATGGCAGGCATATTTGGTCGATTTGGCATACGGTTGGACATATCCCGAGGTGACATGTGTCACCACTGAAAGGGTGACACGTGGCAGGGTGACGTCAGTAGCTGATGTGGCAGGATAACAGGGTAGGATGACTAGGTAGTACGGCGAGTGACGTGGCAAGGTGACTGGGCAGTACGACGATTGATGTGGCAGTACGGCTCTGGCATGTGGGCCAATCAGCAGTCAACGGGTGTCAGTATTTGGTTGGTTGGCAAGGTGCCACGTGGCCCAGTGACGGGCTGTCATGTGGCACCCTGTGGTTAGTTGTGGTTTTGTTCAAAATTTGTGTGGCGTGCATGGGGGTCGACCCCGCGACCTATCTCTGGGGTAAGGACTGGCAGGGCTGGGCTAACCGCCTGCCTGTCGGTTGGTTCTTATAAACTATATGTAAACGAAATTATTGAATTGAAATAATATATCAAATGGTGAGGAAAAGGGTTGGGGCTTAGCCCCAGCCCACGGTCCAACGACCATACCACACGACCACGACACAAGGTTTAAAACACGGAGCGCAACGCAGAGTGGATAGGGACCAGCCCTTGGTCCACAGGCCGGTGCCATGTGACCCGGGCACAACATGCAAATAGGTGCGCGAGTTTATTGCTATAACCACTAGCCCGAGATTCCATGCGGGCGCCAACAGAACCGGGTGCTAGCGCGAGATAAGGGGCTAGCGCGTAGCCCACGGGCTAGCGCTTGGCCCAAAATAACCCCATATGATCGAGTTAAGGGGGCGCACATGCCAATGGAGGTGGCTAGCACCCAATACTTTATAAAAGTGGGTTTTGGTTATAAAAATTTGGTTTATTTGTTATTAATATGCCTATTTTTGGTTGATTCCCTCCATTTTTGGGGGATATTGGGCATTTTTGGAGGCCAAATTCTTGGAGGAAGTTGGAGTTGAGCAACCAACTTCAAGGCTATATAAACTAGGCCTATTTGAGGCCATGAACAGTCAGTCAGAGCAGAGTTATGCTGAAGAAAAGCCAAGCCAAAGTCAGTTTGATGCAGAGAAGCTTTTGAGGAGGAGACGCTGTCGGACCATTTCTGGGAGCTCTAGATGTCCGTTTTGCATGTCGTTTTCTTTGCAAGGTTCTAGAGATCTGGACGAAGAAGATCAGATCAGTCTTGTAGCCATTTGGCATTGAAGAAATTTACTTTTGAGCATTTGAACAGAAATAAAGAAGCCTCCCCCATAGAGAAAAGGCCCGAAGACGTAGGCAAAAGTTGTGCCGAACTCCGTTATCAATCTGCGTGTTATGGTTTGTTGTCTATATTTTCATTTCAGATCTGCATATGTGTATATGGCTGTTATAATCCTTCTTCTTTCCTCATTCTTCCACTAAGTTTCTCAAATGGCTAATTAACACATGCAAAATTAAAACTCAACCATAGTCATTTAAAAGATCCTACGGATCAAGTGGTATCAGAGCTAGTTGACGTTTGGATTTGAGTTGCATGTTAACTAGGGAAAAGCTACAGCATGGTGAAGGTGAGCTTGTTGTAGAGAATCCATTAATTGGATTGATAAAGAGAGCTTCTCAAAGTGAGAAGATGGCATCGGAAGAAGGGATTTATCAAGAAGAGAAAGAGTTCCGGAAAACATTCCATGCTATGTCGGAGATGGTGACAGTTTTGTACGAAGATTATTTAGAATGTAAGCGACCAGTTTTGGGTAATTCTTCAAAAGGAAAGAGTGAAGAGGAAGAGGAACATCCTCACATTCCTCCTTCACCTCCATCAACACCTCCTTCTCCTTCTTCTTCAAGTTCAATTTCAAAATCTAATGAGAAGAAAAGTGTTCGTAAGAATAAACATGAAATGCCATTGTTAAAACTTGATGTAAAATTTGAGTTTCCCATATATGATGGTGAGGTAAATGCAGAAAAACTTGATAACTGGATTAGACAGATGGAGGTATACTGCAATGTGCAGTAGATCAAGGATGAGGCCACACAAATTAAGTTGGCATCTTTGAGACTTGCAGGTACAACTCTTATCCGGTGGCAAAGCAAGCTGCAAAAAGGAACACAACATGTGGGTAAAGTATTTCCATCATGGAAGAGTTTCATTTCTACACTTAGGAAACAATTTTATCCTTTGGGTTATAAAGAAAAAGCATTAATTGAATGACAATCTTTAAAACTAAGAAAAGGACAATCAGTGCAAGAATACACCGATGGATTTAGAAAAATGGCATTAATGTTAGACATTCCTTTGCAAACACAAGAAACCCTTATGAAGTATATAGGAGGTCTGCCTGCACATATTAGAAACATTGTTTTCATGTTTGGACCCACTAACCTTGATGAGGTTTCTGTTCAAGCTACGTATATTGAAGCAGGAAAAGCAGGTGTGTCAGGGGAATCATCATTTTCGAAGAAAGAAGACAAGAGGAAAAAGCATGGAAATGGCAAGAATGCAAATGTTGTGACAAAGAAGGAAGGAAAGCCCTCTTGCAAGCATTGCAAGAAAGAGGGACATGATGAGGACAAATGTTGGCAGTTGCATCCCGAGAAGAGGCCAAAGTGGTTCAAAGATAATAAGGGAACGCAAACAGTGGCAACGACATCAAAACCGACAGACTTGGGATCGGATTCAGGTGATGAGTCAAAGATTTCA